>PVKU01001113.1:0-122980 GCA_004027475.1 Anoura caudifer | reverse complement strand
CTTGTCCATGTGTCATAAGTTCTTTAGCTTCTACTCTTCCCACACTATTCTTGCCCTCCCCGTCTGTTTTCTACCTACTGTCTATGCTACTTATTCTCTGTACCTTCCCCCCCTCTCCTCCTCCTACTCCCCTGTTGCTAACCCTTCATGTGATCTCCATTTCTGTGTTTCTGTTCCTGTTCTTCTTGTTTGCTTAGTTTGCTTTTCTTTTAGGTGTGGTTGTTAATAACTGTGACTTTGCTATCATATTACTGTTCATATTTTTATCTTCTTTTTTTGAGGTAAGTCCCTTTAACATTTCATATAATAAAGGCTTGGTGATGATGAACTCCTTGAACTTGACCCTATCTGAGAAGCACTTTATCTGCCCTTCCATTCTAAATGACAGCTTTGCTGGATAGAGCAATTTTGGATGTAGGTCCTTGCCTTTCATGACTTGGAATACTTCTTTCCAGCCCCTTCTTGCCTGTAAGGTCTCTTTTGGGAAATCAACTGACAGTTTGATGGGAACTGTCCCCTTATCTCTTGATGCTTCTAGAATTCTCTCCTTCATTTTAATCTTGGATAATGTAATTATGATGTGCCTTGGTGTGTTCCTCTTCGGGTCTAACTTCTTTGGGACTCTCTGAGCTTCCTGGACTTCCTGGAAGTCTATTTCCTTTGCCAGATTGGGGAAGTTCTCCTTTATTATTTGTTCAAGTAAGTTTTCCACTTGTTGCTCTTCCTCTTCCCCTTCTGGTATCCCTATAATTCAGATGTTGGTACGTTTAAAGATGTCCTGGAGGTTCCTAAGCCTCTCCTCATTTTTTTGACTTCTTGTTTCTTCCTTGTTTTTTGTTTGGTTGTTTCTTTCTTCCTTCTGGTCCACTCCATTGATTTGAGTCCCAGTTTTCTTCCCATCTCTATTGATTCCCTGTGCATTTTCCTTCATTTCACTTAGCATAGCCTTCATTTTTTCATCTAATTTGCAACCCAAATCAACCAATTCTGTGAGCATCCTGATCACCAGTGCTTTGATCTGTGCATCCGATAGGTTGGCTATCCCTTCATCGCTTAGTTGTATTTGCTCTGCCGCTTTGATCTGTTCTTCTGTTCAGGCCACTTTTTTGGGGGGGAGGGGGGTCTGGTCATGCCTGTTACATATGAGGGGCAGAGCCTTAGGTGTTCACCAGGGTGGGGCAACCCAGTTGCTGGGTTGTGACGCTGTATGTGGGGGAGGGGTCAGAGAGGGAACAGTGGCACTTGCTCTGCTCTCTGTCAGATTTCCATCCCTTCTGCCACTTCCCGCAAGCAAACTGGGCCCTTCTGGTGCTGATTCCCAAGTAGGTGGGCTTGTGTACATTCTAGTACCCTGTGGGTCTCTCCAACGAACTCTCCTGTGAACCTGGGAGTCTCTCCCACTGCCTCAACCCCCACAAGTGTTTTCAATTGTTATTTGAGGCTTTATTTCCCTTCAGTGGGGCCCTGGGTTGGGAGGTCTATCTCGTTCCTCAGTTTCGCCTGGTTTATCTGTGTGCAAATGTGGGACCGCTTTGTCAGCCAGCCGCCTTGCCCACTGCCACTCCGTGCCTGGAGTCTGCCAGCTGCCCCCTGCCCACCCGGATCCTCCAGCCACTGCTTTTTCCTGTGGCGACCCCTCTCTGCTGCCACCCAACTCTGCCCCTCTTACTGGTCTGGATGAATGTGTCTATTTTAACTCCTTGGTTGTCGGACTTCTGTACAGTTCAATTTTCTGTCAATTCTGAATGTTTTTTTGTTTCTAAATTTTTGTTGTCCTTATTTTGGTGTGCAAGGAGGCACAGTGTGTCTATCTACGCCTCCATCTTGGCCAGAAGTTATATTTTTGATCTTCTTTTTCTTAGATAAGTTTCTTTAACATTAATATAATAAGGGCTGGGTGATGATGAACTCCTTTAACTTGACTTTATCTGGGAAGCACTTCATCTGCCCTTCCATTCTAAATGATAGCTTTGCTGAATAGAGCAATCTTGGATGTAGATCCTTGCTTTTCATGACTTGGAATACTTCCCTTCAGTCCCTTCTTGACTGTAAGGTCTCATTTGAGGAATCAGCTGATAGTCTTATGGGGACTCGTTTGTAGGTAACTGTCTCCTTTTCTCTTGCTGCTTTTAAGATTCTCTCCTCTTTAATCCTGGGTAATGTAACTATGATGTGCGTTGGTGTGTACTTCCTTGGGTCCAACTTTTCTGGGACTCTCTAAGCTTCCTGGAAGTCTGTTTCATTTGCCAGATTAGGGAAGTTCTCCTTCATTATTTGTTCAAATAAGTTTTTCATTTCTTGCTCTTCTTCTTCTCCTTCTGGCACCCCTATGGTTTGGATGTTGGAATGTTTAAAATTGTCCTGGAGGTTCCTAAGCCTTTTTTCATTTTTTTGAATTCTTGTTTCTTTATTCTGTTCTGGTTGACTGTTTATTTCTTCTCTGGTCCAAACCATTGATTTGAGTCCTGGTTTCCTTCCCATCAGTGTTGGTTCCCTGTACATTTTCCTTTATTTCACTTTTCATAGCCTTCACCTTTTCCTGTATTTTGCAACTATATTCAGCCATTTCTGTGAGCATCCTGATTGCCAGTGTTTTGAATGGTGCATCCAATAGGTTGGCTATCTCTTCATCACTTAGA
Organism: Anoura caudifer; assembly: GCA_004027475.1. Classification (NCBI taxonomy): domain Eukaryota; kingdom Metazoa; phylum Chordata; class Mammalia; order Chiroptera; family Phyllostomidae; genus Anoura; species Anoura caudifer. Next base: position 120,341 of record PVKU01001113.1, on the reverse strand, counting down.
GTATTTTCTTTGGAGCTTTGATCTGTTCTTTCATTTGCCGCCCCCCCCCCTTTTTTTTTTTTTTTTTTTGATCTGGGACCCATGTTATGTAATAAGGGGTGGAACCAGGGCAGGGCAACCCACATTGCTGTGTAGTGATGCTGTATGTGGGGGAGGGATCCAAGAGGGAATAGTAGTGCTTGCTCTGCTCTCTGCTGGTTTTCAGTCACTTTTTTCTCTACCCACAAGCAAATTGGGCCCTTTTGGTGCTGATTCCTGGGTGGGTGGTTTGTGTACATTCCAATTCTAGGACCTGTGGGTCTCTCCAACGACCTCTCCTATGAGGCTGGGAGTTTCTTCCACTGCTGCCTCAACCCTCACAGGTTTTTTCAGTCGGATGTTTTGAGGCTTTATTTCCCCTTCACTGGATCCCTGGGTTGTGGGATGTCTCACTCTCCACTTTTTCCTCCTGGTTTATCTGCATGCAAATGTGGGGCCACCAGGTCCACCAGCTGCAGCTTTCCCTGGTCCACTAGCCACCTTGCTCAAGTCCTCTCCACCCACCCATCTCCACCCCTCCTACCAGTCTGGATGAATGTTTTTTCTTTAACTTATTGGTTGTCAGACTTCCATACAGTTCGATTTTCTGGCACTTCTGGTTGTTTTTTGTTTTTAAATTTGTTGTTGTCCTTCTTTTGGTTGTGTGAGGAGGCAGAGTGTGTCTACCTACGTCTCCATCTTGGCCAGAAGTCTAGATAGCAGTATTAAAGTTCATGCTGAGTATCTTTTGTTATATTATGATTGTTTGCAAATTGGTTGTGTACAATTGTAAAACCAGAGTGCTTAACTAGAAAACCCAGCATTAACCCAGCCTTTGCCAAATAGTAGTGAAAATATTGCTTTAACAAGATGTAGAAAGAAAAAGTTGTCTATTTGAAGAGTCAAAAAGAAAGGTGGTATTCTGTCCTCACCCAGAGGCTTATCATAGTTTGGGAAATGGTAATGTGCAGTTGCTGATCTAATCTAATTTTCAGTTTTGTTTTCAAAACCACAATTTTTTTTTTTTTTTTTTTTTTGGTGCTTTTCAGATATTCTTATAGGCTTCTTGGGGAGGTTTATTTTTTTGGACATTGCTTACATTGTTGACTCCTCTAGATGAAATGTACTAGGCCATTTGTTGTTAATTTTGTAGTTGTATTAAATTCCATTCATTGCCTGGGTCGTGAGCACCAAAAGCAAACTTAGACAGAAGCAGGATCATTTGCAAGTCATGTAGCTTTGAGCCTGAATGGTGGTTTTTATAAGTGTACTTTCCAAATGGGCTGAGATTCTATGCTGCGTTTTGGGATCAGTAATTTAAACTTGCAGATCTTTGCCAGTTCTCTGGGAAAGCCCTTTCTGAGATCCTGGGCAGTTTTTATTCCAAAGCAAGCTCTTGGGGTGAGGCTGGCAGTGATATTGATAAATTACTCTTAAGATACTTGGAGCCGAAAGACAGTGCTTTTATAATACCCTTCCAAGTTCCCAGGCTTCCCTGTGAAATCTGGAAGAGCTAATCTGAAAGGCCAATATTCTTTGGGGCAAGCACAGGAAAAGCTTATCCCCTCCTTGATCCTCACGCATGCATTTCTTGGAGGAAGCCAGGCCTATAGGTCAGAGAGGAGACAGAGAGCAGTACAGCTAGCATTTTTAGTCTTCCCCTGAGGCTACACAGACAGTTTCAAGGGGAACCTAGAATTATCTATAGGCTGTTCAAAGCTTACAGTGTTGTGGATAGGACCACTGTGTGCAAGAGCACGATTTATATTTAATTTGGGTCTCAGCATCAAGTTGTCCTTTTTCAAGTAATTTTTATGGGAAGTGGTGGTGTCTCTGATAAGATTTCCATTGCAGGTTGGACAAAAAAGATGATGAAATGGGGTTATTACCTAACCAAATTGCCTCTTGTACAGAGAAGCTGAACTGGTGCTTTGCCTGGAGTTGGGCTGAAGTTTTCAGAATCTCAATTGCTGCCTTTATAAGGCTGTGCCTGGGGTTGTATTTCCAATCTCTCTCAACTTTTGTTCCTGTGGAAGGGAGGAAGTGGAGCTGTGACAGATATATTGCCAGATAGCACACAATAGCACACAAAACAAGAAAGACATGGCATGAGCCATTCAGAGACAGATTTACGCTCTGTGCTACCCTCAAACCATAGATCCATCTATTTCAAAGAAACAACCTGCCCGCTGTCTTATATTTCAGATGGAGATACAGCTTAGAAGAGAGAGATGCATGCCGACTCCTTCTGTTTAGCTTTTGCCAATGATGTTACACATTTTTTTGTAGTCAGTTATTTCTGTGGAGATGGGAAAGTTTGTTGGACAAAGAAATGTCTGTCTCTAGAGGAGAAGTGGAAGAAGGGCTCCCTTCTTCCACTTCTCCAAACATTCTCAGGGGAGAGTGTTTGGCCATGCTGTCATCTTAGTGAAGTGTATGTCTCCAAATTCTGCTGGTTTTTGTTGTAGTCCAGCCTGTATTAGGCATTGAAGGTATTGCACCTATTTCACAAGAAAAACAAGGCTAGAGAGATTGTAATTGACCCAAGGCCATCGTGTTGGGACATTCAGAGTTTCTTTTTGGTTTTCCCCATAGGCATGTTTCCTGGAGGTGTGGCACAATCTACACACGTGTGTTTCTTTCATTGATACCACATGGGAAACAGAATTGCATAGTGGTTAATAGCAGGAATTCTAGAACCTGTCCAACCAACAGTGTTCACATCTAAGCTCAAGTGTGTCATAACTACATGACCTTTGTGCCTCAGTTACGTTACCAGCAAAATAGTAACTTACCTTACACAGTAGTTTTAAGAATTAAATTTAGTTAACACATGGATAAGGCACTTAGATATCAGTGTTCAGTAATCTTAGCTATTACATTTTTGAAATGTATTTTGATTTCATGGAACATGAGTGGTATGTGTGGTAGAGTGTTCTGCAGGCATTTCAAATGTAAAAAAAGAAAACTCTTCTTGCATTAAAATGTACTTGGTAGTTTTGGTAGTTTTAAGGAATGAAAAAATATTTAGGGGAATGGTCCAAACTTGGAAGACATCAAGAAAAGAGAGGACAGTGTGTATGCAGTTTTGCACTTCTCCAAGGTAGACTTGTAAAATATGTTTGTGTCTCTATTGTCAGTAATCATTTATTCCAGGGAGGAGAAGGAAGTCTTATATACATTCTCTCCTGTGAGGTATTTTCATTTCATTTCATTTTGTTTATTTTAACTGGATGAAATGGTTAAGTGTTACCTTAGTTGAGTGAATTTATAGACATGAGAAATTTTTTTAACACTCAAGTACTCCTGAATGAAATTAGTTACCTTTCCTTGATTAAAATAGTTTCAGTTTTTTCTTTTAATATTATGTATTTTTTAATGTAGACATTACAGGTTTTTTTTTTTTGTCAGTTGTGTTTTTGAATATCATAGACTTTTTTCTGTTATATTGGAAAAAAATAATTGCATATGTGTATTATTCTCAGAGTGAAATAGGTTCAGGCACACTGCCTTACACTAAGTAGAAATCCCTTAGTAGTTCTCCAGAAGAAACTCTTTGGTTCAAGTCATTCATTGGCTCATTTGTAAATGTCTAAGTAGTGTTGTATAGGTAGGGGATCTTCAGAATTGTCATAGTATGTTGACAAATACACTGATTTAATATGAGTTCAAATAAAGTCTGGTATGAATTTACTTTAAACAGCTACTTAATATGACTAATCCCAGGCCTATTTTTTGTTATACTTTTTTTTTATTAAAGCTTCCCCCCCTCATTTTGAAGATTTATTGAATTGTCTAATCATTTTACTACATTCAGAAATATAATAAATACTCTTATATTTCCTCATTAAAGTTATACTCTATTTTCCAAACACTTCAGTGACATTTTCAGTTGAACAGATCTATTTCATTTACTGCAGAATTTTCACAAAACACTTGTTCTTTTCCAGAGCAGAAGTGGTTAATTTTATCTGAGATGCATTTGCTTTTCTGATAAGATAGTAGTCACTGTTCACACATAAAAACACACTTGCACAAATTGTGACATTTAATAAAGAAGTTTTGCATTATTTAACTGAATTAATATTAACACCTTTTTTTATTGTTCAAATATAATTGTCTCCATTTTTACCCCACCACACCACCCCTTCCCAGTCCTCCCCACCTCCCACCCTTGAACCCACCATGCCTCTTTGACTTTGTCCATGTGTCCTTCATACATGTTCTTTGAGGCCCCCCCAACCCCATTTTCCCCTATTATCCCTCTTCTTCCTCCTCTCTGATTGCTGTCAGATTGTTCTTTATTTCAATGTCTCTGGTTGTATTTTGTGTGCTTGTTTGTTTTGTTGATTAGGTTCTTGTTAAAGGTGAGATTATATGGTATTTGCCTTTTCCCCCTTGGCTTGTTTCACTTAGCATAATGCTTTCCAGTTCCATCCATGCCGCCTCGAAGGGCAGGAATTCCTTCTTTCTTTCTGCTGTGTAGTGTTTATTATGTAAATGTACCACAGTTTTTTGATCCACTCATTTCTTGACAGGCACTTACTTGCTTCCAGCACTTGGCTATTGTGAATTGTGCTGCTGTGAACATTGGGGTGCATAGGTTCTTTTGAATTGGTGTTTCAAGATCCTTAGGGTATAATCCCAACAGTGGTATTGCTGGGTCAGAAGGCAGTTCCATTTTTAGTTTTTTGAGGAAATTCTGTACTGTTTTCCATAGTGGCTTCACCAGTCTTTATTCCAGCAATAGTACACTAGGGTTCTCTTTTTTCCACAACCTCTCCAATACTTGTTTGTTGATTTGTTTATGATGGCCATTCTGGCTGGTGTGAAGTGGTATCTCATTGTGATTTTAATTTGCATTTCTCTGATGGCTAGTTTTGTTGAGCATCTTTTCATATGACTCTGGACCCTCTGTATGTCCTCCTTGGAGAAGTGTCTGTTCAAGTCCTTTGCCCATTATTTTAATTTAAAAAAATTTTATTGTGGTAAAAAGCACATTACATTTTCACTTTGACCATTTTTAAATGTATAGTTCAGTTTCAGTATTGTAAAGTGTAGTCATATTGCTATGAAATAAATTTATAGAACTTTTTCATTTTGCCATTCTGAAACTCTATAGTAGTGATTTCTAACCAGTGTGCCACAAGAGTTTTTTAAACATGTAATACCTGACTATTTAGTGAGGGGCCCTAACTTATTTTCCCTTAGATTGTCAAATAAAACAATGACAACAGCCAGTATAACAGTAGCCTTGCGATGTGAATGGATCAATATTGTACCCATTTTTTTTGTAAGATTGGCCACAAGTATATTTTTTTGCTGTGCTGCAGAATTTTTGTAATTAGTTTGCGTGTGGCATGTGATGAAAAGGTTGAAAGTCGCTGCTCTATACCTGTTAAACAACAACTCCCTCTTTTGCTCCCCTCCCCTTCACCTCCATTAGCCCTCTTCTTCTTTCTTTTTCTGTGACTTTGACATATAGTCTTTGTCTTTTTGTGATTGGTTTATTTCACTTAGCATAATGTCTACGTTCATCCATCTTGTTACATGTAACAGGATTTTCTTCCTTTTTAAGGCTATTCTTCTACTGTATGTGTATGCCACATTTTGTTTACCCATTCATCCTTTGATGGGTATTTGGATTGCTTTTACCTTATGGCTGTTGTGAATAGTGCTGCTAATGAATACAGGTGTGCAAATAACTCTTTGAGTCCATGTTTTGAGTTCTTTCGGATATCTACCAGAACTGGCGTTGCTGGATCATATAGCACACCTATTTTTAATTTTTTCAGGAACCTCAATGCTGTGGTTGCACCATTTCACAAGCCTACCAAGCGTGCATAAATATTCCCCAGGTCTGTTTTTTTAAACACTTAATCTAAAACTGGCACAGTGGTTCCATGGAGAACAGGGTATCTGTAAAGGGATTAGGATGTCCTGTTTCAAGTTTGATCAGGCCCTTGAAATCAGCCTCATCAATACTTGGTTAATCATTTGTTAAGGTCATACTGCTAGACTAAGGCCTATAAATTGGCACCGAATTGTGCACAGAATGTTGGCCCGGGTGTTTGGAGACTTGGGCTGCAGTTGCTGTGAGTGAACTTAGTCAAATCACCTCATTGGTCTGCTCCCCACCCTTGTCATCTGTAAAATGTGGAGGTTGTACTTTTCCCTTATCTTACCTATTCCAGAATCCTGTTGTCCATTCCAAGCATATTGTGTATACTTTGGTGTAATTATCTGGTAGGTCAGATTTCTCTTAGCACCAATTTAGGTTCTGTTCTTTGTTAAACATCTCCTGTTCTTCTTACCCTTTTTTTAAGTGATGAGGAGGGAGATTTGTGGTTAAGAATTCTGTCACTGATGCAGAAGGCCTGAGCTCAAATGCTTGCGTTTCCATTTACTAGATATGTGTTGTTGGACAATTTAATGAACCACCATGACTCAGTTTCTCCATCTGTGAAATGGAAATAATAGTACTCTGGTTTTTGTGAGGTTTAGATGACTTAATGCATGTAAGGTGCTTTGCATGGTGCCTTGCATGTCGTAAGCACTCAATAAGCTTAAGTTCTAACTAATTATGTTATAGTATCCTACTTATGATAGGAGTAAATGAATGAGGTCATCTTCTGTTAGAACTCCACATTTGGATAACTTTATACTTCCTGAGGATATTGTTTCTTTACAGTGTACTTCTGTAGGTGGGGAGGATACACTTACTGTATAGGTGGGAAACCTGAACAGCAGAGATTATGCTTTATATGCCTGGTATTAAAACTTCATTCTCATCATTGCAGCTCATTTCTTCCTTGTCTGTCACATTGTCCCAAACTTAATGACTGTAAGGCCTCATGAGAATGAGATTTAATGTTAGGATCTGGTGAGGACCCTTTCTGTCTTCTTTGTGCTTTTGTTAGCAGTCAACTTTCCAAGTTGACATAGTTGACATGAGCTAGGATCATTTTGGTTTCTCTGCAGACCAGGGTCTAGTTGCTCAATCCTGGTGGTTGGGAAAATGCTGGGTATTTATATCCTTTTAGAAATGTAAGGTAGTACCGATACTAGCTTTTTTAGTACCGATTTAGCACAGCCACTTTAGAAATCTGATTTACATTTTTAAAACTTAGCTAATCTTTAAAGGTGGGTAGATCTTGCGTATGTCTGCTGGAGGTTGCTGCAGTGTTGTGATTATTCAGCCATTGCAGCTTTCTGTTAATCTTTACAGAGGTGGATAGGGGACACCCCATACAGAAAAAACAGCCTCTCCTTGAAGAGTCCTCAAGTCATGCTCAACAGATAATGGTGGACATGCTGGAACCTCCCTAGTAGTTTTTCCAACTATAAAATGAATGGCTTGTACCAGGGGATATTCAGGGGCCTTTCAAGTTCTAAGAGTCAGACATCTTGAGACTGGAAATAACCCCATAGGTTCTGATGACATGATGAAGACCCTCCTTGAGAGGAAGTATTTTAACTGTGTGTCTTGAGGAGAAGGAGGCATGAGGAGATGAGGTAGGCATTGGAGGAGCATCTGGAGAAAGGAGACCAGTAAGGATCTCATTTATAGATATGTTATCCCTTCTAGAGTGATTGAGAGGCAGTTGTACCTTGGGACAGGGCAAACTCTGCTCTGAAATGGCAGCTCCATCAGTCCAAAGGAGCCTTCTCTGGTGACTCTACTGTGTTCCCTCAGTAGGACCAAGGCTTGCCGCCCTGGTTCATAGCTTCGATGGAGGAATTGACAGATCTATATACCCTTCTGTTTTTTTTTTGCTAGCATTGACTTCACACCCTTTGCTGTTTATGTTTTTGATGAATGATTAATTAGAAAAATAATCATTTGTAAATTATGAGTGAACCAGACATTTGGCCCTGCCTGTGGGGAAATGGTGCCTCTGAGCTGGATGTAGCTTGCAGCCAGTACATCAGAGCAGCAGTATTCCCAGACCGGAGATGAATTTACATGAAGTTCCTTTTCAGCATGTTAATGACTGTTACAGCCGAGTAACTGCTGAACAATAATAGCAAATGGAAAGACTAAATATTTAATGACTCTATATCATTTTTAGTTTTCTGAAAAATTTGCCTTTTGATTTAGGAGTGAATTGAGGGAATCTTGGACATTCTAGGCAGTGTTAGCTTGTTCGAGTTACAGTCTTCGTTTCCTTTTCTTTCTTTGTCCTTAATTGAATTAGAAAGATAAAGTGAGTTGTTACTGAGGTGAATTTCACTAGGGAAGTGATTTTTCTGTAAGTTTTAGGGCACAAGATGCTTCTTTCCTGGCAGTTTGAATCTATATGTCCGGTCAGCATCATTGATTAAATGCCTGATGTGTACAGAGGCCTGTATTGTCTCTAAAGTTATAGCTTTCATCATACTACTTTCCTGCTTTGAAACTTCAGGGACTCCTCGATGTTTCTAGGATGAAAGCTGGACTTCAACAGCCTGGTTTTTAAGGGCCTCAATGCTGTGACCCCAGCCAGCTTTCCAGTCCTGCTCCCTCAGGCAACTCCATGTGGACCCTTTCCTTACTCCAGTGTGGTTGACTCCATATCCCTGTAGTATACCAGAGGCTTTCTCACCTCTGCATCTCTGCTCAAATCATTCTGTAGCATGAAATAACCTTCTCTTTTTTTCTACCTATCTAAAGCCTGCCCTTTCTCCAAAGCCCAGTTTTGGATGTTTCTCTGACTGCGTAGGAAAATGCCTTTTGAAATATAGAGAAAATTAAAGCAGGTCACAATTTTCTATTTTCTGTTGCCACCTTTCTACCTTAGGGAATTCAGAATGAGTATTACTTTTCCCCACTTCCTGCTTGGCCATCTTATTATTCCAGACAAGCTAAGATGTTTGTTCAGGTGGGCAAGTTGTTGTTGACTACAGAAATTTCTGAGGATTAGAGTTGTGTTCAACAGGGAAACTGGGCTTAAGGATGGTGCCATGTTTTCTGAGATCAGAGGGTTTTGACAGAAGTTTTTTAGCAGGGCATTGACTTCACAAACTAATAACATTCATAAAAAGTCTTGTTTCAGTCTGAGGCTGCAGTGGTACAAGTAAGGTATTTAGAGAAAGACTCCAGGTCTTTTTACTCTGTTGTTGAAATTGTCTTGGAGTGTTGAGTTCAGACCCAGGTAAAATTATAAAATTCAGAGAAAATGATCAGGATGGTGAGGTGGACCTGCAAACCTGAAGGCTGTGTGGGCAGAAGAAAGCAAGGGAGGCTGTGTCCTCTGTGTTTAAGTATTCATGAGGCTGTCTTCAGGAAGAAAGGTATATTAGATTTCATGTTTGGAACTGTGGAGTGAAAACAAAGATTGCTGGAAGTAGGATATAGGAAGACGGGCCTCAGATCAGTATAGGAAATACTTATACTTGCTCAAAGTGAAATTCCTCAGGAGGTAGTAATTTTCCCAACTGTGAAGGGATATGCATACACAGAAGACAGTATTCTAATCTTAAAGATTTATGGCTTTATACTGAAAGGACCACAGATGCTGGAATGGAAGACCTTTAGAACAGGTCATTTTCTCCTCAAGGGCAAAGTCTTTACCTTAGGTTTTTGAGAAGGATTCGGTAGAAAGTAATAAACCTCACGGTATCAAAAAATACTAACAAATCCTGACATGGATAAAGAAACAAGAGATACAGTTTACCGAGTTGATATTGAAATGATGGTGAAAAGCATGAAATATAGAACAGATTATTCTTAACATTAGGTTCAAGGACATTAGAGAGTAGGGTATAAGAATGAGGATATATTGGGTTGGCAAAAATGTCCGTTATGTTTTTTTCTATAAAATAAAATACACATTTTTCATTTTCACCAGTAACTTTATTGATTTGAATATTTTGATTATGTGGGCTATCTCCCGCTATTGGCTTCTAGTGGGTAGAGGCCAGGGGTGCTGCTAAACATCTTTCAATGCATAAGACAGCCCCACGGCAAAGAATTGTTTGGCCAAAATGTCAGTAGTACCAAGACACTTTGCAAGCCACTTCTTTTTTTGTTGTTCAGTTACAATTATCCCGTCTTTTTCCCCATTGCTCTCCCCTGCCCCAATCTGCCTCCCCACCACTCCATTCTGCCTCCCTCTCCTCACTCCCACAGTCAATCTCCTCCATTGTCCATGTCCATAAGTTTTCTATTCATGTTCCTTGACTTGCCCCTTCTTTCCCCTGTTATCTTCCACCCTTTTCCCCTCTGGTCACTGTCAGTTTGTTCTTTACTTTAGTGTCTTTGGTTTTATTTTGCTCATTGGTTTGTTTAGTTGATTAGGTTCCACTTATAGGTGAGATCATATGGTATTTGTCTTTCACCACCTGGCTTATTTCATTTGGCATAATACGCTCTTCTATCCATGCTGCCTTGAAGGGCAGGAACTCCTTCTTTCTTTCTGCTGTGTAGTATTCCATCATGTAAATGTACCACTCATTTACATGATCCACTCATTTACTGATGGGCACTTAGGTTGCTTCCAGCACTTGGTTATTGTGAATTGTGCTGCTATGAACATTGGGGTGGAGAGGTTCTTTTGAATTAGTGATTCAGGATTTTTAGGGTATAATCCCAACAGTGGAATTGCTAGATCAAAAGGCAGTTCCATTTTTAGTTTTTTGAGGAAATTCCATACTGTTTTCCATAGTGGCTTCACCAGTCTACATTCCTACCAACAGTGTATTCCCACTGACAGTGTACTAGGGTTCCCTTTTCTCCCCAACCTTGCGAGCACTGGTTTATTAATTTGTTAATGATGGCCATTCTGACCAGTGTGAGGTGGTATGTCATTGTGATTTTTAATTTGCATCTCTCTGATGGCGAGTGATGTTGAGCATATTTTCATGTGTCTAAGGGCACTCTGTATGTACTCCATGGAGAAGAGTCATTTCAGGTCCTTTGCCCATTTTTCAATTAGATTTGTCTGTCTTCTTGGATTGGAATCTTGTGAGTTCTTTATATATTTTGGAGATCAAAACCCTTGTCCAGGGTATCATTGGCAATTATGTTTTCCATATGGTTGATTACCTTTAACTTTGTTGATGTTTTCTTTAGCTGTGCAGAAGCTTTTTCATTTGATATAGTCCCATTTGTTTATTCTTTCCTTTACGTCCCCTGCCTTAGGGAATGTATCGGTGAAAATATTGCTGTGTGGGATATCTGAAATTTTCTTGCCTATGTTCTCCTCTAGGACTTTTATGGAATCACAACTTGTATTTAAGTGTTTTATCCATCTTGAGTTTATTTGGGTGTATGGTGTAAGTTGGTGGGCAAGTTTCATTTTTTTTGCATGTCTTTGTCCAGATCTCCCAACGCCATTTATTGAAGAGGCTATTTTTACCCCATTTTTATGTTCCTGCCCCCTTTGTTAAATATTCACTGACCATATTGACATGGGTTTATTTCTGGGCTTTCTATTCTGTTCCATTGGTCTATGTGTCTGTTCTTATGCCAGTACCAGACTGCTTTGATTACAGTGGACATGTGACAGAGTTTGATATCTGATATGGTGATCCCTCCTACTTTGTTCTTCTTTCTCAAGATTGCTGAGGCTGTTTGGGGTCGTTTATTGTTACGTATAAATTTTTGAAATATTTATTCTATATCTGAAATATGTCCTTGGTATTTTGATAGGGATTGTGTTGCATCTATACATTGCTTTGAGTAGTATGTACATTTTTATGATGTTAATTCTTCCAATCCATGAACATGGTAGTATATGCTTCCATTTATTTGTGTCTTCCTTAATTTCTTTCTTTAGTGTTCTGTAATTTTCTGAGTACATTTCTTTTACCTCCTTGGTTAAGTTTATTCCTAAGTATTTTATTTTTCTTGTTACTTTAGTAAATGGGATTTTCTTCCTAATTTCTATTCCTGATATTTCATTATTAATGTACAAAAATGCTTTCAATTTCTGAATATTGACTTTGTATCCTGCCATTTTGCCAAATTTATTTATTAGTTTGAGTAGTTTTTTTTGTGGAGTCATAGGGTTTATTATGTACACTATCATGTCATCTGCACAGAGTGACAGTTTTACTTCCTCCTTTCCAATTTGGATGCCTTTTATTTCTTTTTCTTGTCTGGTCATGGTGGCTAGAACTCATAATACTTTATTAAATAGAAGGGATGAAAGCAGACACCCTTGTCTTGTGCCTCCTTTTAGGGGGAAAGCTTTTAGTTTTTACCCATTGAATATGATGTTGGCTGCAGCTTTCTTGTGTATGGCTTTTATTTATTTATTTTTAAAAGATTTTTATTTATTTATTTTTAGAGTGAGGGGAAGGGAGGAAGAAAGAGGAGGGAGAGAAACTTCACTTTGTGGTTGCCTCTTGCACGCCCTCTACTGGGGACCTGGCCTGCAACCCAAGGCTGCTCAGACTGAGAATCCAACCAGCAACCCTTTGGTTTACAGGCCAGCACTCAATCCACTGATCCATACCAGCCAGGGCTGGCCTTTATTATGTTGAGGGTATGCTTCCTCTACTCCTACTTTGCTGAGTATTTTTACTATAAATGGGTACTGTACTCTATCAAATGCTTTTTCAGCATCTATCGATATGATCATATGGTTTTGTCTTTCATATTGTTTATGTGATGCATTACACTTACTGATTTGCATATATTATATTATCCTGGCATCCCTTGGTTGAATCCCACTTGATCATGGTGTATGATTTTATTAATGTATTGCTGAATGCGGTTTGCAATATTTTGTTGAGTATTTTAATATCTATGTTCATCAGCGATATTGGCCTGTAGTTTTCTTTGTTTGTTGTATATTTATCTGTTTTTGGAATTAGGGTAATACTGTATTACCCTAAAAAGAGTTTGGGAGTCTTCCCTTTTCTTGGATTTTTTTTGGAATAGTTTGGGAAGAATCAGGTTTAGCTCTTCCCTAAATGTTTGGTAAAATTCTTTTCTGAAGTTGTCCAGCCCAGGGTTTTTGCATGCCTGGAGTTTTTTGATTACTGCTTCAATTTCACTAGCTGTTATTGGCCTATTCAGGCTTTCTGTTTCTTCTTGACTCAGTTTGGGAGGATTATATGTTTCTAGAAATTTGTCCATTTTGCCCAGGATTTTACATTTCTTGGCATATAGTTATTCATAGTAATTTCTTAAGATCCTTTGTGTTTTTGTGGTGTCAGTTGTAATTTCTCCTCTCTCACTTTCTGATATTATTCATTTGGGTGCTCTGTTTTTTTCTTGATGAATCTGGTTAAAGGCTTGTCAATTTTGTTTACCTTTTCAAAGAACCAACTTGTGGATTTATTGATCCTATGAATTGTTCTTTTAGTCTTATGTCATTTAATTCTGCTGTGGTCTGGTCTTGATTATTTCCTTCCTTATGCTCACTCTGGGCTTTGTTTGTTGTCATCCCTCTAGTTTTTGTAGATGTAGGGTTAGGTCTTCATTTTTTGAAAAGTTTCTTTTATAGGTAGGCCTGTGTTGCTATGAATTTCCCTCTCAAGACTGCTTTTGCTGTGTCTCATAGGTTTTGGGTTGTTGTGTGTTCATTTTCATTTGTTTCTAGAAACTTTTTGATTTCTTCCAAGATGTCATTGTTTACCCATTCATTGTTTAATAATGTGTTATTCAGTCTCCATGGATTTGATTGTTTTTGAGTTTTTTTCCTTGAGGTTGGTTTCTAATTTCAGGCCATTGTGATCTGAAAAAATGCTTGATACGATTTTAATTTTCTTCAATTTGTTGAGGCTTGTTTTGTGTCCTATCATGTGGTCTGTCTTTGAAAATGTTCCATATGCATGTGAAAAGAAGGTATATTGTATGTCTTTGTGGTGAAAGGTCCTATGTGTATCAGTCAAGTCCATTTGATCTAGCCTGTCATTCAGTGTCACAATGTCCTTGTTGATTGTTTGGAAGATCTGTCCATTATTGACAGTAGGATGTTAAAATCCCTTACTGTGTTGCTGTCTATATCTTCCTTGAAGTCCTCCAAGATTTTCCTTATATATTTGGGTGTTTCTATGTTGGGTGCATATGTGTTTACAGTGTTTATAGCTTGTTGGTGGATTCTTGCCTTAAAGATTATGAAGGGTTCTCCTTTGTCTCTTTTTGTGGCCTTCGTTTTGAAATCTATTTTGTCTGATATAAGTATTGCTATCTCAGCTTTTCTTTTTCAGGTCTGTTTGCTTGGAATATTTTTTTCCATTACTTCACTTTCAGTCTGTATAGATCTTTTGTTCTGAGGTGGGTCTGTTGTAGACAGCATATATGTGGATCATGTTTTCTTACCCACTCAGCTACCCTATGTCTTTTGATTGGAGCATTTAATCCATTTACATTTAAGGTTATTATTGATGGGTACCTCTTAATTGTCATTCTCCCCCTTTGTACCTGTATTCCTCTCTCTCTGACTCTTTTTCTTCATCTTCTTAAAGCAGTCCCTTTAGCATGTCTTGCATTGCTTGTTTGGTGAAGGTGTACTCTTTTAACCATTTTTGGTCTGAGAAACTCCTTATTTCACTTCCCATTTTAAGTGACAGCCTTGCTGGGTATAGTAGTCTTGGTTGTAGGCCTTTGCTTTTCATTACTTGGAGTATTTCTTGCCATTCCCTCTGGCTTATACAAACCACTTTTGTACATTCTGTCAGTCACAGCATCATCTCCACACACTGTGCATATCTTTTTCTGCATCTCAGTTGTGTTTATACCTTTCTTGAAATAATAAAGCATAATACACCTGAAATGTTGTATATCATCTTCCATCTTCAATATTAAAAGAGCTGCACAAAAAATTCAACAATTTGGTAAGTTTTAAAAAATGTGCATGCTGATATGACAGCTGTCACAATATAATCTAACAAAATTGTTTTGGATAAATTTAAAGATAACTACCATATTTTTTGGACCATGACGCACCTAGGTTTTAGAGGAGGAAAATAGGAAAAAAATTTTTTGAAGAAAAAAATGTGGTAAAATATTTAATAACATAAATAACATAATATTTCACCAATGTAAATGTAAACAGAACTCCACAGCAGCATTAACAACCATTATTCCTCCCAAATTTGGGTGGGGGGAACGATGCATCTTATAGTCCAAAAATACGGGCAAGCACTATTAGAGCCATCATCTGGAAAGCATTAAACAAACTTTTTGGCCAACCCAACATTTGCAGAATTTTCAGGGAGTCATAAGTAGTTTCAAAAAGATATTCAATATTAACCTTTGTGTATTTGGAAAACTTTGGAAAAGTAAGAGTAAAATTGTCTCAGCACAAGTACTTTGGATTTGTAAGGGCTTTACAAATTAAGAAATAGCCCCTGGATGCAAATTTTAATGCATGTGTGTATCTTTCTGTGTAGACGATTATAGCTTTTGTCAGATTCTCAGAAGTAGCTCCGACTCAGGAAAGGTTAATAATTACTGATCTAGAGTAGTTCTCAGATTTTTTGGACTTAACTCCATTAGGTGAGGCAGAGGCTCCTTATCTCACCTTTACCATGCAACATCAAGATAAGCAAATATTAGTGTGAGCCACTTATATATGATTGTGTTTTATAAAGCAGTGTATTCCATAAGCTTAAAAAAATGTAATTCTGTTGTACTTAACTTTGGTTGTAGATGGCAGGTTATTTAAAGAACATAAAATCACAGAAGGTTTACTGTACAACTAATTTTTTTTGGAGGTGGGCTTGTATATATCTGCTTTAGCTGTAAGGATCTGTATTCTTATTTTCACTACAGCACATATATATCTTAAGGTCTCATTATTGAAAACTACAGGACAAAAATATAAATGTTGTAAATAGCAACTACACATTTTGAAATTAACCACATAATATCCAATGAATCAAATTTCTAGTGATAACATTGAATTAATAGTAATTTATAATTAAAAAGCAGGAATTAGGAGTGTTGTAAAACTATAACTGACTCAGACAACACTGATGTTATACCTCATCTTTCCAGAGTATTGTGAGAATTCTGAGAGTCCCAATGTTAGTGTGTGAGAGTGCCCAGTAGACGATTTGAAGTGTTGGAGAACTGTCCAAGTTCTTGGTAGACCAATTTCAAGTTCTTTGTATACTGTAACTTGCTGATTTTAACTTACCTATATAGATTTTAGGAACCCCTCAACTCACCTATTAGGTAACTAGTAAGTAGCTCTTGGTCATATACAACAAGATGAATATCTGTGTAATTGCACATTAGCCTTTGAAAACTGGCGAAAGATTTATAGATCAAGTTATATATCTTAACAGGAATTCTCCTGTGGTCACCACTAGTTCAGGTCTAGGACCCTGTTTAAGAAACACTAGTCAATCAGATCAATTTATAGTTATAGTAAATGATATTAGACATTTTCAGGGAGCATTAATATACAGGAGACTATCCAAATAATGGCCTTCTTTCCTTTTTTTAAATAACATTAGCCTTAATGGTTCTGATAACCAGATACCTTCCCCCTGCCCAGATACCTCTTTATTTACCAATACCCTTAAATCTGGCCCTGAAGTAAGATCAGCAACAGTGTGTGAATAATTTTTTCCCTTTCCTTTGCTGTGCTTCTTCTATTAAATTGAAATACCCCAGTACTTTCTTCCTTCTTTGAAAACACAAAAGAGGATTAGGCTATATAATGGGCTATTTATGTGTCAAATTAAACATTTTACTCTGAGGCTGTTTTTGAGTTATATGAGCAGTAAAAATATGTATTAAGCTGCCAAGCCTTTTAAAAAATGCATATTATTTAGCTGATAGCCTGTAACAGCATGATGGACTCATAATGGTATTTTGAATAAATATACATTTGAACAATTTGTGAAACTTATGTTTCCATGTATATTAAATAGCCTGGGTAGGGAGTGACCAAAAGTTATCTCCAGTTGACAGCTGTTGTCTGATGACCAATTTGAAATGATTTGTGGATTCCCTTCAGTGTGGAATAAGCAGGTTTCCTGTCAGGGGAGCACACTGTAATCATCAGTATGTGGGGACCCAGCCCTGGATGAGGCGTTGGGATAAAATATCTCCACTCCACAGTGAGCTGCACTGTATATTCACATGCATGGTTTATTTTATTTCACTTTGTATTTTGAAATTTAAAATTATGTTCACAGAATATAGGCTGTGTATAACAAAACATTCTGTTTGGGGAAGAGGGACCGTGTTTATTTCTTTGGCATCTTTTCTCTTGTGCAGTGATCTTGAAGTTGTCTGCACAGTAATCATGTCTATCAATAAGAATATTTTTAATTCATCTCTAAAGTGTATACATATTTAAACATATAAATCTCACATAAAAACAATTTTAAAGTATTGAGATTAAAAATGAGTATACATAGATGATCTTATTTTCTTTTTGGACTGGAATAAATCCTCTTGTGCACCCCCTGGGATATACACATCTTGTATCAAGTCTAGGGCTGGCATTTGTGTAGTGGAAATGATACCATGGGTTGTAAGCTATGTTTTTGGCATGATACTCATAAACTTGGGCAGGTCTTTTAACTAGCTTGAGTCCCAGTTTCCTCATTTGTAAGATTCAGCTACCTGCTTGAGGGATTGTCATAAAGATAATAAATGTCAGGTGTTCACTTCAGCCCTTGCCAGGAAGTTACTTCCTCCAAGAGGCTTTCCCTGACCCTGTCTAAAATAGTTCCTCCCTCTCTTCAGTCACTCTGTGATGCTTACTCTGCTTTATATCCATTAAAATATTTTTTACCATATTAATTAATGTTGCTTGTTTCCACTGAATTGGAAGTTTTGTGAGGGGAGAGACATTTTTTCCATTCACTGTATCCATAGCTCCATGATACACAGTATGTAATCAACAAATATAGTTGAGAGTTGAATGTTGATCACTTAGTAAGTTGATTAATAAATAGACACCATTATTTCTTTCATTGAGCACCCTGTATATACTTGGTGCTCTAGATAGAAGTAATAATTTCTAAGTATGATTTGCTTTCAGTGGGATCCAAGGTAAGGAGGTAATTTGCTGGAGGAGGATGGATTTTTTTCTTTATTACTGCCAGCGTTTACCAAGCTGAGTTTGGACATGAAGTCTGTAGCCCTGGATCTGAGCCAAGTGAACTGACTCTTGTGTGGTTCTGATGCCTCATCTTGGCCCCATTAGCTCCCTGCCATGGCCCATCACGCTATCCAGCTCAGAACGTCAGTGGGGCCTGTGGTGACAGGTGCCCAGTGGATGTGCCTGAGGGAGGGCAGTGGCATTGCTGGTCCACCAGGAAATACCTTCTGAGCTCTACAAAACTGCTTGCTCCTAGGGGTAAGGTAGACTACTGCAGCATTCTGTACCTGTATTTCAGGTCTGTAGAGAGGACAAAATATAGTTTCTTGCATGGTTGACAGTGAGTAACGCACCTTTGAAGACCCTTTTCTTGGCTGCTCTTTGAAGTGATGAATTGGTATAGAAACACCTGTTATTTCTAAGGCCCATCATTTTTAAGGCTACACTTCTGATAGGGCTGTGCAATAAAGGCATATGAAGTGTTTTACAGTGTCATTGTAGGAACATATTTGTGTTGTAATTTAATAGGAGAAATGAATGAATATAGATTGGGGAGTTCTTACATAGATGAACTGTTAGGTATGCAGGTAAGTAGCTTGCAAACATTAAAAATGGCATTAAAAAATTTCTTACGTCTTTCAACTTGGTTATCTGTCATCTTTGCAGTTGATGTGGATTTCCTAAAAGGGGAGATGGAGAAATGTTTTCTGGGATCAGCTGATATTATTCTGAATTTGACCATTTAAAAGGGTCACAGTAGATACCAATCTGGGTTGTGTTATAGATGAAGGTCAGGGGAAGATTTATTTGTCCTCTTCTGGCCCATAACCTCCAACAATCCACTTGTTAAGGGGGTTTTATGTTGTGCAAGGTGATCAAGGTCATAATATTAGTCCTATTTTCCAGGCTTGGGTGAAAATTTAAATAGAACAGTCTTACAAAACCATGGAAGTTCTGCCATTCAAGAGCTTGGTGGGGAATGCACTGCCTGAAAGACCTTTTGTGAAGGTAATCTCCTTCAAAATTAATTAAAAAACATTAGAACCCTGCTCTTTTTTTAGTGGCATTTTAAAGGGTCATGGTGGATGGAAATGATGGGGAAATCATTGTACCATAAAAAGAGTGAGAGGTTTGGAGTTGTATAAACCTTAATACAAACCTTGACTCTGCCATTGATTATCTGTGCTGCCATAAGTGAGTAACTTAAGCTTTGTGAGCCTCAGTTTATCTGTAAAATTAGGATATTTATTTCATATAATTGTGGAGACTTGATGAACAGGATGTCAGAACATCTGTCACTATCTGGTGTGTTTTTGACATTCAGTAAATTTTGGCATCTCATCTCTCCTTTTTGTGGGTAAAGCCACAGGAAATTTTTGACAAATGAGGAACTTACTTGGTACTAAAGGGATGTTGAATTCATGCCATGATTTTTTTGTTTGTTTTTCTGTGCAAGCATGGGGTTCTGGAAGTAAAAATAGTGTAATTTTTTCCATTGGCCATAAAGGTTAGAAATACTTCTTGGTTTTTGACAACAAAAAAAGACTAATTTGTTGCTTCTGGATGTGTGTTACTTTTTGTCTGTTAATGTAATATATTGCTTGTCACAGGGATGGAAACCTTTCCTCTCACCCCCTAGATTCCTGCAATTTCATGTGCTCTTATTCCATAGAACTAGAGAGTGTTGGAGTTAGAGGAGATGCACTGGTGTAATCTCTCAGAAGAAGAGAAAGGCAAAACTTAGAGAATTTGGGACTTGCTCAAAGTTCTGCAGCTAGTTAGGGACAAATTACAGCAGTCTGAATTCCGCATCATTGCTCTAGCCCTGTGGTTCTCAGAAGGGTTTCAACATCACCTGGGAACTTGTTGAGAATGCAAATTCTTGTGCTTACTGAATCAGAAACTTTAATAAGCCCCAGGTGATTCTGGTATGTCCCAAAGCTTGGGACCCACTCCTTTGGTCTTTACACTAATTGGCAGGGAGATAGCTGAGTTTCACAGGCAACACTAGGTCTTCATTTTGCTTCTCAGATGTCTCTTCTTAAAACAAGTACAACTTTGCTGAAGGCTTCCCTTGAATTGTTGGGCCACTTTTGTGAAACTGATGTTTGTTGATCTTTTACTTCCTGCTACCAAGTAGTGGTTCTGAAATTTGTCTTCATTAAAAACAAGTACAGATTTCTGGGTCTCACTCCTGGAGTTTCTGGTTAAATGAGAGGAGAATGGGGAATCTTTAATTTTTGAAAGTTCCCAGGTGATTTTGATGCCCAGTTATGTGTAGGGAAAGCTGCATTACAGCAGCAAAAAATAAGTGGTAATCAAACTCTTTAGGTTTTCAAACGTGGTGTAGTTGACCTTCGTTGATTTGTATTTGGGTGCTCAGTGGACAGGAGTTATCTAAAGAAGTGATTGCAGTGGGAATGCTAACCCTCAAATTTGAAAGTGGATTGAAATTTGTTATTTAATAAAGTGTCCTTACTATTTATAATTTCAGTATAGGTATGGCAGTGAGAGGCAAGATTATTTTCTTTTTGCTTTGCAAAAAGATGAATGTCTTTGAAAATAGTAGTAAATGGGGTACTGTTTTTGTAAAGCAGGAGTATTCTCCTGGTACATTTTGGGTACTTCCAGAAATGGGCATTTCCTGGCAGAGAAAGTGGTAGCCTGTGTTTTGCCATAGGCACATATCATTTATTCATTTAGAACTTATTAACAGGAACAAGAAATATATTTTTGAGTTGACAGTACAGATGAGGTACTGCTATGTTACATTACTTTTCAACTGAGGAAGGTATAAAACAAAATACACATGAACAGCTTGAAAAATTTTAGTCTGATATTTGATTGGGGTTAGGTTGTTAGGTCCTGATTTGGGTGAATTTGATGGCATTTGAGTCAGATCCAACCAAACACTGTACTTTTTAAGACTCATTTAAAAAACATTAATATATTTAATTGGGAAAATATTAACATGAAATTAAAAATATTTTCTTGTAAAACTAGATTGACAATAGAGATTAATAGGCATGATGTTATTTTAAAGTATTTTGCTACACCCAAAAAACCTGCTTTTTGAAAATGAACATTAAAAAGATCATTTTTCCACCACTGGTAGAATAAACTTGTTTTGATGGAAATTATTCTTAATTTTGAATTTCTTACAATTGGGTATGGAAATTAGAACAGGACTTAAACACCATAATTTTTAAGTGTGGTTTCCCTGCCAGCAGCTTCTGCATAATGAGAGGGATCACAAAGAAGAGTCCTTCTTCACTGTCAAGATTTGCTTACTTTTAGTCTACAAATAAGAAGAGACATTTTCTGGCATTTTTCTATGTTGTCCCTAGATAAAAATGTATTATTACCAAACAATGACACTTTCAGAAGTTGCTCCTCCTTAATCTATCTGAACAGATTTTCTGGCTAGTGAAGCATGTGCATCTATCAGATTAATGGTGAGATTTTAGTTTTTCTTAGGTACTTTTTCCAGTCCCAAGGTCAAGTTTACTTTTGTCCTTAAGACCCAGAGACTTGATGCCTCTGGAAGCCTGAGCTGAGCTGCATGCACCTCTGGCAGCCCCCTGCTTACTTAGAGAAAGGTAAGCAACTGAGAGCCTCCCTTCTTAGGTGTTTCCTCATACCATCCTTTCTTAATAATGCCTGCCTAAAGTATTTGAGCAGGACTGCTTTCCATCCAGAACAGACCCTGTTTTTCAGACACATGTTATAGGTGGCTTTTTTTTTTTTTTTTTTTGAGTAGCAATAGGGTAATTAGGCTAATTGTTGACATGTCATTGATGTCTTCACGTGGGAAAAAAATCCCCCTCTTCCTCTTGAACATTCTGAATGTCCTTACCCACATATGTAGCTGTGATTTTTAAAAGCACTAGCAGATAACCCGGAATTCTCAAGAAGGCCATTATAACCGTGCACAGAAGGAATGAGGTCTTTTCTGAATGTCTTTTAGTTGTTTCAGTGGGAGATGAATGCACAGTGACCCCCATTCTGCCCAAGGAGCCTGACCTTCTTGTTACTTTGTATAACATTAATTTCCTAATGTGTTCCAGTCAATTTGTAAAAAGGATTTTTTTCTAGTGTCTTAGCTGTTGGCCTGGCTTTTGTATTTTCATTGGTAAAATATGTATGTCTGTGCTTTGAGTGGAGAGGAATAGATTAATAAAAAACTTTGAACCAGTATGGCATATGCAGTTAATTAACACTACGAGAAAAGCTGCCTCACAGGTATGTGTAAACTTTTATTTCTAAACACCTAAAACTGGTCAAAGTTATCTTACTCAGTTGTTTGAGTTATGAGGGGTAGGTAATGAAACATTAGCATATATATGAGTTGAAACTGTTTGACAGCTGTTCTCAAATTCTACTTTGGATTAAAATCACTTGGAGGGTTTATTAAACCATAGATTGCTAGACCTCACCCAGTTTCTGCTTTATTGGGTCTGGGTGGGGCCCCAAAATTTGCTTTTCTAGCAAGTTCTTAGATGATGCTGATACTGTTGTTCCTGCGACCCCACTCTGAGATTTGCTGTTTTAGGGTGTAGCTCTCATGTTCTTTGTGCCAAGGGAAGGAGAACTGATTTCAGAGGCTCCCTTTTCTTTCCTTAGAGGCATTGCCTCTTCTAAACAAACATTAAACAAATACTTTTATGTGGCAACCACGGCGTCATACTCTGAGCTAGGTGCATTGATGATAAATAAAATGGTCTCTGCCCTTGGGAAGCTCACAGTTTAGAGAAAGAATAAACATAAAGTCAGCAGCCATGATCCACTGTAAGTACAGTGGATGTGTCAGGGGTGGTCTAAGATCCTCTCAGATGACCTCAGCTTTGTACCCATAGGCATTAGTGAAAGAAACATGAATGTTCTGTAAAAAAGTGTTTTGTTAACTCTCAGATAGGTTACCTCTCTTCTTTGACTTCCTGGGCAACTCAAAATTACGTATTTTAGAACCTGTGTAATTGGCCCTTTTGTGGGTGGGCCCCTCCTTCTCCCCCTTTTTCTTTTACATTTTTAACTTAAAATTTGAGACTCTGTCCACTGTGGCAGCAGGATTTGTAACAAGACCAAGTGAACTGATCTTGGTTGAACTGAACTGATTTATGAGACAGCTTCTAAAATTCATGAGGCACCAGAGGAACTATTCTGTAGCTGGATCATCATGCAGGGTTTCTCTTCATCTCTTTAAGTAGGTTAGACATTTTGTGATAGTGTGGCAATTTAAAGTGAAGCTTTGTAGATCATGGCTCTGCTGATTAAGACATTAAGACAGACCTGAGGATAAAGGGGAGGAGGAGCAGGGTGTTACTTTCAGAAACCCTAACTTTCCTTAAGTTAGAGCGGTGACTTTGGGTAATGTGATAAAAACTTGGTTGCTTCAGTTACACATGGAACTGTTTAGGGCTAGTTTTTCTACCTGAGTGATCTTAGTTTTATTATTGAGGAGTATCTCAGTTCATTAATAATGTTCCTATAATTTTAAGCACAGTGAAATGAAGTGTGTGTGCATATGTGTAAGAAATCAATCAGCATAATTAGTAGTTACTTCCCTTCTTTCTGTGAAAACCTCTAGACAGGAACAAAGTATGTGGCTAAAACCAGTGACAGGTTTTCCCCATTTTATTGATTGTTCATTTCTAGACCTTATTTACTACTTGTTGATCTAGTAGAAAAGCAAATAATTTTCCCTACGTAGTACTTAGGTGAGCTGGGCTTTGATGACTTTGTCTTCCTCCCAACGGGGTTTTGGAAAAGTACTTACCTGCTTAAGTGGCAGCCTGTCTACCATCTAATGTTATAATCTATGAATTTGAGGCCCTTTCTTGGTAGGATCATTGGTGTCACAGGCTGGCCTTGTCATTTTGGCTACTCTCCTGTAACATACCACACATGCCCTGTGGGCTGCTGTGATGGCCCCATAGTGCGCACAGCCTTGAAGCCAAAAACAAGGACTGCATGCACGATCCTACGGGAGATAATGTGTTTCTGAGTCCGTTCTGGTCAGTACCTGCCAACATGTCAAATTTCACACTACAGATAATCAGCACTACTCTTGTTATGCATTGTATTTTGAGATTTTAACTCATGCTTTTGGGCTCAAATTTGCCTTCAAATAAATTCTGAGTTTTTGATTATTAAAAATGCTTAATTCTCCACTCTCCATGTCTGGGGGAGAGAGGTTAGGGTTTTGGATGAGTATGTATGGTTAGGAAACAGAGTGTACAGAGTGCACACAGGAAGTGAGGAGTCCTGAACATCATAGGTGATGTTCAGTAGATTAGATTTTTTAATGGTTAGATTTTTACATTTACATTTTTCTGCATTTGATCATATGCTTCAGGTTAATATTAAATTGGTTACATCTCCTAACATCATGTGAGCTAAGGTATGTTGTAGGGAGCAATAAAAATAGAACTTGGAGAATGGTATCTTATAATCCCTGAATAATATAATCCACATAGAGGTGAAACCAGAGATTGACCTTGTTATTTGTGAAATTGATGGGTGCTTTTGGTGGTTTCTTTATCTGTTGTTTATTACTTCTAAGTATGTAATACATTTATATGATTCAAAAAAGCATATAAGAAATGTCTCATTTTCATCCCTAGAACCTTATGTACTATTCCTCAATTTCCCATATTTCCTCCATAATTTCTCAAAGCAAATAGAAGTACATTTGAGTATATATTACACAATAGTTAGATACTGTAAATATGGTTCTTCATCTTGCTTTTTTGTTATTACCTATATATCTTGGAGATCACTTCATCTCAGTACAGAGGCAGCTTCCTAATTTATTTTTATAGCTGCATAATATTCTTTGGTATGGTTGTACCGTAATTAATTTAACCTTTCCTGACACTTGGATTATTTCCAGTCTTTTGCTATTACAACTGATGCTGTAGTAAATAAATTTGATCATATGGCATCCTATCAATAGGTGTTTGTACAGCTCTAGGATAAATTCCCAGAAGTGGATTGCTCAGTGAAATTGTTTGATAATTATTGCCAAATCACTCTGTAGAGGTTGTATCAATTTAAATTCCTACCTGTCTAAAAGTAGAGGTTTCCTCACAGTCTTGGCAACAGGGTGTGTTGTTAAAATTTTGAATTTTTGCCTATCTGATTGGAGAAAATTAGTATCTCAAAGTTCAATTTGCATTTCTTATTATGAGTAACACTGAGCATTTCTTGCTATATCCAAGATCAAGTAGCATTTCTTTTTTTTTTTGTAAATAGTCGGATCATATTTCTTCCTTATTTTTCTATTGTTTTTTTATTGTTATTATTTCTTTAAGTTTTAACATAAACTGTCTATTTTGGAATACTTTGAGACTTACAGAAAAGTTGCAAAGATTGCCAGGATTTTGTTTTTTTCTTGTGTCATTATTAGCTCTGTTAAATATGTTGGATGATTTAAGGCAGTTTGGTTCCCCTGGAATTCTGGGGCTTGTCACATGTACGTATGTCAGCCCAAAGAAGGACACAAATGTAATTCATGATTCTTGGCAGCTTCTGGGGATTTTCCATATTGATTTGGGAGATATTGCTGAACTTCTGACTAGCCTCCATTGTGGAACAAAAAATTCAGAGCCTGTCTTCCATTATTCTTCTTTTACTAGTATCAATTATTAAGTAGAAAGGTTATTGACGTAAAAACCTTGTCTCCAGTTTGAATTTGCATTTCTTGAGATTTACTCCCAATTATAAATGTGGTTTTCAAGCAACTGTCATAGACCAGGATTCAAGAACATTAAATATTTGGTTGTTTCCTTTCTGTCTATCTCACATGCTAGTTGAGACAAGGCGTAGCTATAATTTTTCTGGAGCATCATGCTGTCCTTTTGTCCTATTATTTGATTCTTGAGATAAGGAGCTAACACATGGAGGCAGAGGTGCTTTTCTCAAATGGAGACATGCCTTGAAGCTTTATGTTTCACAAGGGTTTGGCTCCCCTGGAAGTTAAGAACACTGGCTCCAGAATAAGACCTGGATTTAAACTCCTGCTTTGCCACTGCTAGCTGTGTCTCCTCAGACATGTTACTTCACTTCTTTGTTCAGTATTACTCCCCATTTATAAAATTGGATAATAATAGTACCTGCCTCCTTGAGTGGTTTTGAAGATTCAGTGTGATGGTACATGTGAAGTTCTTAGCATAGGCTGGGAGGGGATGCTGTGAATTGCCAATCAATAGTGGCTTAAAAGTAGTAAAAGGCAGTGATTTCAGACACCATGGGATATAATAGTGGTTGTGTAGCATTGGGCTTCTGTTGATCAACCTTTCTTCTGCCTGTGTTATTTAAGCTTGTGAGGGATTTAACCTACTAACAAATGTCATTTACTTAGGCAGTGTTTGAGTACTTAGTGCCCAACTCTAAACAAGATGATGTGTGAGATGCTGCCAGAAGCCCTTGAGGAACTTAGAATCTGATAGAAACCTGAACACAGATGCCTGTGAATTGCAAACCTGACTGT
Organism: Anoura caudifer; assembly: GCA_004027475.1. Taxonomy (NCBI): domain Eukaryota; kingdom Metazoa; phylum Chordata; class Mammalia; order Chiroptera; family Phyllostomidae; genus Anoura; species Anoura caudifer. Next base: position 93,833 of record PVKU01001113.1, on the reverse strand, counting down.
CATCGTTGCCACCCCTGGCATAACATATAGCAGTGATTTTCAACCTGGTGTGCTGCAAGAGTTTTTAAAACATACAGTACTTATTTAGTCAAGGGCCTTGACCTCTTTGCCTTCAATAGTCAAATAAAAAATGACAACAGACAACACAACAGTAGCTATTTACTGTGAATGAATCAAAATTATACCTAATTTTTTGTCAGATCAGCAAAAAATGTAATAGTTTCTGGTGTGCTGCAGAATTTTAATAGTTTATGTGTACTATGAGATGAAAAAGGTTGAGAATTACAGGCGTATGAATGCAGGTGACTGGGACATGAATCCTGAAGGAGGGAACCATTAGTAGGTGAAATAGGGATACTAGGGAAATTCTAGGCATTGATGATAACATTTTTGTAGTGTTTCACAGTTTGCCATATTTCATTTTATTTCAACTAAGTCTCTTAAAATAGCTTTGAGGTAATGTTACCCTCTGTTTACAGCTCAGGAAATGGAAGGTAAATAGGTTATCAGATTTTTCCAAGGTCACACAGTTCCTCAGTGGTGGAGTTGGGCTTTCACTCTAGGTCTCCTGACTCTGAATCTCCATGTGTTTTCACCTGGTCTCTTGAGAGGACTGGTATCAGCAAGGGACTCTCTCCAAGAAGAAGAGAGTGTCAGCAAAGTAGGAACCTAGAATAGTTCCTAAGTGTCTCTGGGTTTTGATTATACCCTTCTAGGGCATCAGAGCTGGAAGGAAGCCTAAGATGAGCTAGCCTCTTCATGTGACCAGCGTATACATTGGTGTGCTTGTGAGAGACTTTGAGGGACCTATACATTGCTGGCAGGGAGCTTTATGAAGAGGTCAAAGAGTTCCCCTTGGCTGTTTCCAGATGGTGTTCAGGGTTTGATTAATTGCTGGCATGGAGAGGCTTTATTATGGGAAAAGTAGGTAAATTCAGAGGGGAGGACCTATAACTTGAAAAACAGGCAGTTTTCTTGGGATATTTTTCTGAGGGCCACAAATAAAAGGGCTGTAGTTGAGTATTCAGGTATGGTTCCAGTTGTGTAAATACAAGGAGAAAAGAGGTAAGGGCAGAGAGAAAAGGAAGGAAAGTGAGTGATTTGAAGAAAGATCAGTGAGAGAACTTTGTGAAAGGCACTTCATTAGTGTCTGTGGGGCATGTATTTGAAGTCCATGGAACTTGGTACAAAGGTGGAGACCATGACATTGGTGCGGAACTCCTGAGTGATTCCAATCTGTGGTCTGCTGCTTCTTTACAAGCCTGATGGGTGGCCTGACTTTGACCAGTGTATGGCCATACCAGTGCATGGCCTTTCTGAAACCTGTTCAGCCTCCCTCATCACTTGACTGTGTCTGCTTTATTGGACTGATAAATCCTTTAAAAATGGCCAGGATTATGAAGGTGACTCATGGAAGGACATCCCCAACAACTGATTTTGGATCTCCTCTCCCCTGCATTGCCTCTTTTCAAAAACCTGTATATCCACTGCTCTGTAGAAGAAAAAAATTGATTTGTCACTAAATTCCCATGTTGCAGCCTGGGAAAAATGTAAATGTACTGGCCTTTAGTACTCTGCCTTCAATCCTAGATTTAGAGCTGATCATTACACTTTTAGAGTAGGTTAGGTATGAAAATAGCAGCAGGTTGAAGAGTCAGAGGAAACTGTTTGCTCTCATCTGTTGGTTTGGTCAGGGTGGAAGGATGGATATTAATACAGTCCATGTAAACACTAACTCCCAGGCAGGTGGAACTATAAACTTTAGTAAATATCAGAGATGTTAAATGCTAAAAGTAAAAGCTCTCTGCAGTTTGGCTTTTTAAAGAGAGTGTTTATTGGTCAAGGGTGCTAGTCTGTTTTGCTACTTTTTTTTTGTATTCATGTATGTAAATAAATTAGAATGTAAAATAGTTAACTAAGGATGGTTTTTAGAGTGTGAAGCTGTAACCTGGCTAGTCATCAAAATTAAAGTTTTTGTCATTTTTCTTTTTGAAACAAGTTTCATCTTGGAAGGTCACTATGTCCTGGCTGTTTTACTTCTGAAATGTACCTTGACTCTATCCTGTCCTCTCTGACCCCTTTTTCTCTGGCCCAGCAGTTTTCACTGACTCCTCACCCTGATATCATTCTCTCCGCAACTATTCACTGTACCATCCCCACTGAAGATTTCTTTCAGAAATCCCAAACGCAGCACGTTGCAATTGGGGCCTAAAAAACCTTCATAGGCTTCCTATTGTCCATAGGATATAGTGTTTTCCAAAGTCTTAGTATGTGTGCCATGTGAGGCTCTTCACAGTCTGACTCCAGCATACTTTTCCAGCCTCATTTGTAGACTTACTCTTCCCTATTGTGCAGCCCACAGAACTGTCTGCCATTTCCAGGACAAACAAAATATAACTGCTAGCAGCCCTACATTGGTATAACTCTAGGTAGTTGATAAGCATGATTTTATTACACTGTTAAATTAGTCGTCAAAGAGTTTTGTCATTTGTCCAAGGTCATACACCTTGGGTTAGAGCATCACATTGAGATATTTTCATATTCTAACTTCCATTTCCTGCTTTTATAATTTCTGTGCCTAAGATGTCCTCCCCTTTCCTTTTTTCCTTCTTCTCATACTTGGAAACATACGTGTTAGACATGCCTAAAAAGATTCTTCCATAGGTTTTTGTGCCTATTTCAATTCAGCCTGACCATGTAATTAGTAGTAGTACTCATACTACTTAGTATTAGTAGTAGGATCTGGTCCCAAATCTTAATTTTTTAAGTTTTCCCTACAAATAATAGGAGTCCAATAAGTATTGTAGGATGCATGGATAGATGAAAGGATGACTGGATAGATGGATGGTGGAGTGTCTGGGTCCTTTTATGATTTGAGTAGAGCTTCCTTTGGCCAAGTTCAAGCAGAATTACTGTGTGGAAAGAATGCACATCAATTTCAGCTGTAACATTGTAGCCAGGGGTGGCCCAACAGGCAAGGATTAATTAAATACCAGTGTGTTGTTGGTCTTTTAATTTGGATCCAAGTAGAAATTAAGCTGAGGAATTTGGAATGGGTCTATTCATGGGAAATTACTTATTTTTTTCTTTGTTGATTTGAGAGAGAGGAGAGAGAGAGAGAAAAATATCAGTTTGTTTTTCGACTTATTTATGCATTCATTGGTTGCTTTTTGTGTATGCCCAGACGGGAGATTGAACCTTAGCATATTGGGTGGACATTCTATCCAATTGAGCTCCCAACCAGGGCCAGAAATTACTTATTTTTTAAGAGTTGATTGTCTGATTGGTGATTGTATTAGTTTGCCAGGGCTGCCATAACAAAGTACAATAGAAGTTTATTTTCTCAAGTTCTGGAGGCTAGAAGACCCAGATCAAGAGTTGGTTTCTTCTGAGGCTGACATCCTTGGCTTGCAGATGGGTGCTTTCTCACTGTATCCTTACATAGTCTTTTCCCATATTTGGGCCTTGTGCCCAAATATCCTTTTCTTATATGGACATCAGTTATATTTAATGAGGGCCTACCCCAAAGAATTTATTGTAACTCAGTTACCTCTTTAAAGACCTTATCTCTATAAATGGCCATCATTCTAAAGTGTTTAAGAGTTAGGACTCCAACCTGTAGTATTTTGGGGGAACACCATTCACCTCAAACAGTGTGTTATGGAAGTTTCTCCACTCAACCCCTCCCCTCTCTGCCTTTCTTCTTTCTTGAAATTGTTTCACCGGAAGACTTCTAGGAGATCAAGAAAAATAAATTATTTTGGGTAAATTTCAGGACATAACTGGTGGGGAGAGTCGGAAACTATTGGCGAAAATGAGATTTCGATATTATCTGTAGTTTTGTATTGTCCTGGCACATTGTGCTCTGGTTTTCTGGACAGATAAAAGGTGACTGTGTGTTGGAAGTCTGGGGAAGTATCTATTCTTTCACTAAGTGAAAAGGTTAATTGATAATCCTGAAACTTTTTTACCTGCCTGGAAAAGTGAGAACTCTATTGTTCTTTTCAGTCCTTCCTTCTAGAAGTAGCTCAGGGACTGGGCTACACTGAAGGTGGTGGCTCAGACAGGTTAGCCTTGGGCCCTCTACCATGACTGATACCCTGCCTGGCACCTCACAGATGGCTTACGAAATATCTGTCAAATTGAATTACTGAATTTGTTTGGTTCAAATACCTTGTTCTTTCCCATACCTTTTGCAAGTTTTTCTCTACCCTTGTTTGTTAATTCTACCCTTGTCTTCAGCTCTCAGTTGTGGCTTATGTGTTTTCTTCTCATTCTTTTTGTAATTATCAAGTAATTTATTAAATGGAGACAAGCTTAACTAGATATTAAATAATTGCAGGTGTGCAGCTGAATTGAGCTGCTGTCCTTTAACTACGAACTCACAGCTGTTTGTGTTGTATTGTGTGATGAGATTATACTTCACCTCATTTGGTTACATGATATCATGCATATTGTGAGGCAAAGAATGTTGAAGCTTCTGCTCTAAGCAGTACACAAAGATTGGTATGTTCTCAGGAAACCAACATAAAAGGTACTGGGAGGTCAGGTCTGGAGACTGCACAATCTCTGATACTTCTCTTTTCTTAGAATGTATTTATTTTCTTTGCTTTTTTTTCCTAATAGAGCACACCTGAAATGCTTCTTGACTATCAAACTCTCAAATGTGTCCAGTTATCACATTTTAAATGTTTCTTTTGGTCACCGAAACTATGAAAGCACAATTTTCCCTTCCTCCTAAGAGATCATCAGTGTATGCAACAGGTTAGTTAACTCCTTCTATGCTTTAATTATCAGATTTTCTCTACATGCTTTTTATACAGATATACTCCATCTGTAAGAGTTGTAGCTGTTACGAATGTAAATTTTAGTCATGGGTTAGGTTGTAGTGCCACCAGCTTTTTTTTTCCTTTGGCTGGTTTCATAATTTATAACAATTGCTAGAGATAGATACCAATTTTTAGCACCTAGTTCAATGCAGAATTTAGAGTAAGCTTTTAATAAAGGGTTGCTTGATTACACTATGCAGTCAGCCTAATGGTTGCAGTAACTAATATACAAGTTCATGGATCTAATCCAAAGACATACATGTTTAAGAAATGTCATGCTGCCACTTGCCAGCTGTGTGACCTTGGGCATGCCACTTACATATCTTAATCTTTGTGTGTGTTTTTTTTTAACCTAGGTAGTTGTGAAGATTAAAGAAATTTGTGTGCACACAGCATTTGCATGCACACAGTGGTGCCGGGCATTATTTTGGATGCTGGCTGCATTTGTGAACAAAGCAGACCAATCCCTACCCTCCTGGTGGGATTAATATCTGAATCTAATTTTGACTATCAACTAGACAGAGTCTGTTTGCTGGGATAACAGGATAGTTACCATTTATGAAAAAAATTTTAACCAAACTATGTACCTGATAACACTGTCTTTCTTTGTTGTACATTTAGACCCTGTTTCTATTTAGTTTGGTAAATGTCTGCCTTATAGAGTAGATCTTAGAGAGAGCCCTTCTTCTCACTTGTTCATATCATATTTATGGTTTAGACTGCTAAAGAATTGGTTATTTTTTGCATCTAGGCTTTTGAGATTGTTGGTCTTGGGATGCTGACTTTGTAGCCTCCTTCTCTGACCTTTGCTTTATAGGTTTTCTTTAAGGTTCCAGAATGAGCCCTGAGTGACAAATTTGATCCTTGAATTTCTTCATTAAAGCCTAGTGTGTTCAAGTAAAGTCTGAATGGTTCAGAGGATGCTGTGATGTTTAGCTTACCTAGCCCTGTCTGATATCACTGGTTTGTTAAAATCTGCAGAGACACAAGCAAAAAAAATATCCCAGGGCATCAGATTGATCAGCTTTTCTAAACTCTTTCTCATGGGTGACTGAAAGAAAAAACCTTTTTGAGACTTTCTTTTGTTTTTTGAGGATGACTAATAGAAACAGCAAGATGTTGGCAATATTTCAGAAGCATTATGATAGTGTTTGTGGGATTCTGGAGTTAGACACATGAGGGTAAAAGTGACCATACAACACTTACTTGGAGGCAGGCGTGGTTGTCTTCAGTGAATCTGGAGCCCCTTCTTTGAGAGGAATGGGCAGTGGATTCTGCAGGGACACAGAGATGGATGTCAAGCACCTACCTCATGCTATGCTGAATGCTGGGTGTACAGTATTTGGAGTATTTAAACCAGGCTTAACATGTAGCCTGTGTTATTGTAAGAGATATATCAGGTCTGAGTTATGACCCCATTTGTAGCAGCAGTTTGCATTTTTTATTTCCTATATTTTCTCTTAGGGAGGGGATATTCAATAAATAATATGGGATAATGAACAAAGGCCAATTTTTGTTATTTTTTAATTGAATTTAAGTTTAGGATACTTTGTTGTGGACCTTTTTTGAAGGGTATGGAATATGGTTCCTTACTGAGAACCTGTTGAGAAAATTGGATCTCTGACACATAACCAGTCCCACATTGAATTCCTTCCATTTACTGCTTCATTTTTGTTGAAGTTGAGGGAGGGGGGTGTTATGTGCTTGTTTATTGGAGCTGCTGAAAATAGTCCAGACATCCCTGATGAGTCAGCTGATGCCCTTGCTGCCTAGTTGGGTATTTGTGTACAAAGGACTTGCTTCCTTGCTGAGGACTGAATCTGTCACAGAAGCCAATTACAGCTCATCTGGACTTAAGCTGGTTGGTGTGAATCAAAGGAAGGGGCTATGTGTGGGTGCCATGTGTAAATCATTGTGCTGTCTAGGTGGAGGTAAATTTGATACCAGAAGAATGAGTTAGCCCCAGCAGGAGGTAACAATGTGTTGAAGAGTTCTGCAGTACAGTCAGAAAATTTAACACCATAATCCTTTTTACTGTAACTTCTCTCTCTCAGTGTTGAGTGAGGCCCATCTGGCCATTCTGAGAGTTGGAAAGATTTTTCACTCATGAGAGTGCTCTCCTTAAAGATGGTGAATCAGTCATTCATGGCTCCTTAAATATAAGCACATTTCTGAAACCATCCATCCTAGTATTTAGCAGTGTGGATGATGAGGTACTTTTGTTCTCTGAATTAGTTGCCAGCATATGCTGACTCAAAGTGGAAAGGGCAAAACCAGAGATTTTCTTTCTTATGTTGACCCTTTTCACCATAAGAATTTGTTCCTTAAACAATACAAACCAGAGAACTGCAAACTTTATTAAGTGAGGAGTGTGGTGGAGGTACAAATGAGGCAAAATGCTGTTCTTATTTCTTATAAAACTCTCTGGATACCTTTTGAGCTGTGTCCATTGACCAAATTTAATTCATTGCTTCAATGACATCACATAAAACTTTGACTCTTATTTTAGTTTCCTCCCTCTAATTTTTTCTTTTTTTTAATGACAGAACCACCTTCTGGTTGAGATGGTGGCATAAGTAAACATGGCTCACCTCTTCACACAACCACATCAAAATTTCAAGTAAATTTTAGAACAGCCATCATTCAGAACTGTGAGAAATCAGAAGTCTGATGAGTACAGAATTAAAGAAACCATATCCATCCAGACTGAGCCACAGAACTGGCCAGCCAGTGCCATACATAAGACTTCATCAACCTGGCTAACACTGTTTGCTGCCCCTACCCTCCATGGAGATCCCCTGAGACTCCCTCCCACCCAACTTGCAGGCCCACACAAGCTGTTAACACAGACTGTTTCATATGAATAGCTGGTCTTGGCTCATGCTTCACAACCTCCTAAGTCCTCTCAAAGAAGCTACAGCTGACCTCAGTGTGTCCCTAGGCCCTGTACCTCTTGCTAAGTGGCCCCAGCCACAGCACTACCAGCAGCCAGCCTAGATTCACAGTTTGATTTTCTTGGGAATGTCCAAGCTCAGCACAAATAGCAGCCATCTCACATTGCTTTATAGCCTAGGCAGGATGGCCCTGGGCAAAACATAGGTGGAGGCTGACTTTGGCCTATACCATCTTGGACCCACAAAGTCTGTGCACTCAGTGGAAAGCTACAGACCATGTCAGAACACTACCACCCTGCCCTTGTGCAGCTGATCCTCCACGGAGGGCAGAGGTTGGTGGTCAGTGGTCACAGTCAGTTCTTGCAGCTCACTGGCCTGGTTAAATCCCTCCCATTGACTTGCCAACAGCAACCAAGGCCTAACTATAAGAGGAAGGTATATTCAGCTCTCATGAAGGGCAAATCTCAAGTATCCAGCTTGGGTGATAGGGGAGGCTGTGCCACTGGACCCTATAGGGCATGTACTACATTAGGCCACACTACCAAGACCCTGAGTCAAAGCAGCTCTACCTAATACATAGAAACAAACAGGGATGATGCCAAAATGAGGAGACAAAGAAGCATGGCTGAAATGAAAGAATAGATCAGAACTTCAGAAAAAGAACTAAGCAAAATGGAAATATACAATCTGTCAGATGCAGAGTTAAAAGTACTGACTATAAGGATGCTCAAGGAACTTAGTAAGGACCTCAACAGCAAAAACAAAACAAAACAGAAAGATCCAGTAAGAAACAAAGGATACACTAGTTGAAATGAATGATTTATAGGGAAACAACAGTCGAGTGGATGAAGTCAAGAATCAAATCAATGATATGGAATGTAAGGAAGCAAAAAACAATCAGAACAAGAGAAAAAAGAATTAAAAAATACAGGCGTAGTGTAAGCAGCCTCTGGGACATCTTTAGCATTCCACCATTCACATTATAGGGGTGCCAGAAGGAGAAGTGAAAGCAAAAAATTGAAAATCTATTTGAAAAAATAATGAAAGGAACTTCTCTAACTTGAAGGAAACAGATATACAAGTCCAGGAAGCTCAGAGAGTCCCAAACAAGATGGATGCAAAGAAACCCACTCCAAGACATGTCATAATTAAAATGTCAAAAGTTAAAGATAAAGAGAGACTCTTAAAAGCAGCAAGAGAAAAGCAGACAATTAAGGAGTTCCCATAAGACTGTCAGCTGATTTCTGAAAAGAAACTGTAGGCTAGAAGGGATTGACAAGAAATATTCAAAGTCATGAAAAGCAGGGACCTACAGTCAAGGTTGCTCTCCCCAGCAAAGCTATCATTTAGAATCGAAGGACACATAAAGAGCTTCCCAGACAAGAAAAATCATCACCAAACCATTATCATATGAATTGTTAAAGGGACTTATTTAAGAAAAGGTAGACCCAAAACTATGAACAATAAAATGGCAGTAAATACAAATCTATGAACAGTTGGATGTAAAAACCAAACTAAACAAACAAGAGCACTGGCGGAATCATGGATACAGAGAGGGTTTTAATGGTTGCCAGTTGAGAGAGGGGTATGCGAGGGAAAGGGTGAAGAGGTAAGGTTTTTAAGAAGTACAAATAGGTAGTTACAGAATAGCCATGGGGATATAAGGTACAATATAGGAAATGGAGTAGCCAAAGAACTTACACACATGACCCATGGACATGAACAATGGTGTGGGATTGCCTGAGGAAGTAGGGAGTGCTGGGTAGAGAGGGCAAAGGGGGAAAATCAGGACAATTGTAATAGCATAATCAATGAAATATAATTTAACAAAATGCCAGAACCTACCCAAATCAGCTAAATAAATCAATCCAAGTATAAAATGATCTGAAATGACTTAAAGCAAATGATCCTAACTTTCCTACTTGGGAGACTTTCTGCTCCTGAAGGCCATCCCTCTAAGTTGTGGGAAGAAGATCCAAAGCAAAATCAAATTAAACTCTCCTAATTGCCAAAAGTAATTTCTAAGTTATCCTTTTATATACCTTACTTGTATGCAGCTTGTAAGTGAATATCATTGTGAGAGCTGGAGTTTGTCAGGGGTTGGATCTTAATTAGCTCATGCAATTGCAGCCTTTTGAAGCTGTATACCACAGGTTGTTGGCTAGTTTTCCAAAAGCAATTAAAATGTCTACTTTATAATTAAGCTTGTTATTGGTTGTATATTCTAGTTATAAAATGTATTTGGCAATTAAATTCAAATTGAGGGTTTTGGCCGGCTCTCTGGGATGCATTAGACTGGCTTTCATTTTAATATTCTATTAGGAGAATTGCTGGTGTGGCTACTTAGATGGTGGGTCATATATCAGGTTCTTGAGTATTTATTTTTATCTGAAAGTAAGAGTAGCCATAGGTTTTTATATGAAGGCTAAAGTTGGAGAAAATGAGTTCCTGATTATGTCCTCCTGTATATATAAAATACAAAAATCTAAACTTCCCATATATAGTCTTTTAGCTGAGAATTTTTTTTTAAGAAGCATTGTCTTATCTTTAAGAAAGTAGCATGACTCTGAAAGTGAACATTTAATCTGTTCAACTAACATCTCCATTGTTCTGGTAAGATTTCTTGTCTGATTGTTCAAAGGGAGGTTTGGGGGAAATGTTTCAGGCGTAAGATGTGGCCATTGACTGTTTCTGAACTGCATAGCATATAGAAGTTGTGAAGCTGTGTGTCCAACTGTCTCACAGTGAGATTTGTCTGGACAGGCCTGTGGAAGAGGCTGTGATTGTCAGGGCTGGTCTTGATGTTGAACCACAGTTCTTAGTGGTTTCCTTTGCATGTTGCATGCCTTCTATTCTTTCTTTGCTCCTGTTGACCATCTTGGACTGTTTCTTTGCTCTTTAACCCTAGAATGGCGTGGTGGCTGAGACCATGGGACAAACAATTCATTTAATGGACTGGTAGAAATAAATATTTAAAGGGAGATTGAGGTTTTCTTGTGTATTTTATTTTGAAATCCATTTAGCACACATGGAACCACTTAGTTTATGTGGTTCCATTCCATTGTCTTGTCTGTGAGTGTCCCTCCTTACTTCCCACCCCCATATCCCCCGACATCCCCCCACCCCATGCAATTAACATGAAAATGATGGTTAAAGAATGAGTTTAACATTTAGAGCTGGCTAGGAGAAAGCTTCACAGGATCTTAAAATTAGAAGGAGAAAAGGTCAGGTGTTTTTTAATTACTATTTAATTTGAGGAATAATGGAAGACTTCAGTCTCGTCTTAATGTCCTTCCTTTCAGAGTTCCTCTAAGGTTATAGTTAATGATAGAAACTATTTTATTTATCCTGTAGAGAGATTAGAATTATTAGAGCTACACTTTTTTTCTTGGGGAAAAAGTAGTTTATCTGTAGTTCTTTGGACATATCTATATTAAGTATATAATATATTAGTGCTGAATACCTTTAAAGGCTTGTAGGTCTGAGGACATTTGCTTTAAATCCATTTATACAGGCACTTCCTGTGCTTCCTTTGAAACAATTTTTCCATGATTTATTTCTACCTTTGTAAAAATAGAGGGGAAATAACTCCAACCAAATTATTAGCTTGGTTCCTTTGCTTTGAGTTCTATAATTTTTCTCATATACAGAGCAAAATAAAACTAGTCTTGGCTGCATCCTATAACAGATGGTTATTGTTTCTGAGGAAATGACTACCTTCAAAGTGTGTATTTGTATGTAATATGTGGTATGTGTAATGTGTGGTGTTTTATAGTAAAGTACAACATAGTCATCATGGACTAATACACATGAAATGAGATGTGATAATAAGATGAGTTGACTTATAACAATACTCACAATAAACATGGCGTCATTTCTAAGTAAGCTTACTTATAGGTCTAATCTGGGGGTGTTCAACCTTTTGGCGTCTCTGGGCCACACTGGAAAAAGATTTGTCTTGGGTCACACATTAAATACATTGTGACACATAATCACACACAAAAAAAATCTCACAATGTTTTAAGAAAATCTATAATTTGGTGTTGGGCGATGTTTATAGCCATCCTGAGCCTCATACAGCCAGTGGGCTACAGGTTGGATACTCCTGGCTAATTACTTTAATTAGGCTTACTGATTGTTCAGATGTCAGCTTTAATATCCTTTCTTGAATAAAGTCATATTTAGGCTTCCAGTAATGCTCCTCCTTTGTGCTCCATGGTATTCTGTACTTCCTTCATTGTAGGACTTCTCAGAAATACTGTATTATTTATTTGTCTGATTCCTCCATTTGACTGTTATGACATAAGCCACTATTATGCTTGTTTTGTTTAAGTTTTTCCATCTGAATTTTTAAAAAATTGAAATTGTAATTGACATATAATAAATTTTACATGTTTAAAGGATATAATATGTTAAGTTTTGACATAGTTATTTATACCGATGACATCTGTGCCACAGTTAGGATAGTGAACATATATTCACCGTGCCCAAAAGTGGGTTTATAGCTCTTTAAAATATTTTTCTCCTGCCTCTCTGTGTTCCCTTTCTGAAGCAGCCATTATTCTGTTTTCTATCACTATAGGTTAATTGGCATTTCTAATAACTTTATATAAATAGAATCTTATATACCATGTACTCTCCTCTTTTGTCTGACTTCTTTCACTAAGCATAATTATTTTGAGATTTATCCATGTAGTTGTATTGATAGTTTCCTTTTTTGCTGAATATTATTCTGTGTTTTGGGTTTACCAAAGTGTGTTTGTCCCATTCATCTCTTTTGGGGCATTTGAATTTTTTCCAGTTTTGTACCATTATAAATACAGCTGTGAATAAGTCTTTGTATGGGCATATGCCTTCATTTCTCTTAGGGAAATATCTAGGGTTGGAATGTCTGGGTCATATGACAGGTATGCGTTTAACTTTGTAAGTAGCTACAAAACAGTTTTCTAAAGTGTTTGTATTGTTTTACAATACCATCAGCAGTGTGTAAGAGTTGCATTTCCCTCCATATTCTTGCCAACACTTGGGATGGCCAGTATTTTTAAAATTTTAGCTACTCTAATAGCCATGTGGATGAATCTTGTTGTGATTTAGCTTGTATTTTCCAAATGGCTAGTGATATTGAATGTCTTTTCCTTTGCCATCTTCTTTTGTGAGACAAATGTTCAAAACCTTTGTCCATTAAAAAAAAAAAAAAACAAAAAAACTGGGTTCCTTGTTTTCTTCTTAAGCTTTAAGAGTTCTTTATATATTCTGAATTCAGGTCTTTAATCAAATATATGATTTACAGACCTATTCCTCCATCCTATGGCTTATCTTTTCATTTTCATTAACAATGTGTTTTGAAAAGCAATTTTAAATTTTGGTAAAATACAAATATAGTTTGTTCTTTTATGGATTAAACTTCTAGTATCACAGCTAAAAAATCTTTGCCTAAGCAAAGATCACAAAGGTTTTCTTCTACAAGTTTTGTTGTAGTATTAGATTTGACATTTAGGTTAAGGGTTGATTTTGAGGTAATTTTAGTTTATGCTGTGAAGTAAGGATGGAAATGAACTTTTTTCATATGGATATACACTTATTTCAACATTGAATTGCCTTTGCACCTTTGTCAAGAATTAAGTACCTATGTATGTGTGTAGATCTACTTAAAGATTCCGTTCTGTCCCATTGGATAATACTCTATTCCATCTTCAGTGTCACAGTGTCTCAGTTACCGTACCTTTGTATTGCTTAAAATCAAGTGGTGTGAGTCTTCCAACTTTATTCCTTTTCACGTTGTTTTGGCTACTTAGTTCCTTTGCATTCCCATATACATTTTCGAATTGTCTTATCTATAGCTACAAAAATACCCTTCTGGGATTTTGATTAAAATTTCATCAAATCTGTAGATCAATTTGGGGAGAATTGTTTAGTATGTTGAGTCTTCTAATACATAATTATAATATGTCTCTTCATTTATTTTGATCTTTTGTATTTCTTTCCATCAGCACCTTGTAGTAATCAGCATATTTGTCACATATATGTCTTATACACACTCTTTTTTACATAGCTTTAATATAAAAGGTTCAGAGACTGTGCTTTGGTGTTTGCTGTTTTGAGGCATGTTTATATTCTTTCTGTTAATAGCTTGAGTTGTGTTAGTCTTTGAGTTGTGTTAGCCTAAGTTTTCCTCAGGAAGCCAAATTTTAATTGGAGTCAGATCTGCCATAGAAGGTCCTTGACTATGTAACCCTGCTTAGATTTATCATCAGTAAATGACTTTAAAGCAGTTGGTATGGCTCCTTCTTTGGCATATATATATATATATATATATATATATATTTTTTTTTTTTTTTTGAGGCATATGGCAAAAAAAGTGTTTTCAGAAATGTTTCAAGCAATAGTAATCCAACTGTGGTTGAAAGATGATTTTCAAATGCCTCAAGAGCTGATCACTTTTTATGCTGGGTAGATAGTAGCTGGGAGCACATTGGTGGCTCTTGAAGCATTATCATTATTTTTTACTCGGAAAGCAATCAAGGACACTTTTAGGTTGGGAACAGATAATTCATAAGCCAGTGGGGTGCTCTAGTAGAAGGATTCCTTAGAAGTCATCAGTTCACAGGGTCAAATAGACCCTATAGAGACTGGGTTACTTGGTCTCTTGGAGGTTCATATTCTCATTGAACTCTTCCTGAAAACCAGTCTGTTTTCATCAAAAATCATAGAGACATACCCTTCCCATTCAGCAGATTGTGAACAGTTAGGTTAGGCAGTCAAAATGGAGAGATAAAGAATCAGTGTTGGGTTATTAGAGCCAGGGTGGTTATTGGTCAGAGTGACAATGTGACCAATAGGGTCATTATGAGGGACAGATGTAGATCATGGTTGCTTACATAATCAAGTGAAGTTACATTCTGCCAGGCACTACTCTTAAGTGATTTATGTGTATGAACTTACTTAACCTTCTTAACAGCCTTGTGTGGTACAGATGCTGTAATTATTTTATTTTGTGACTAAGCAAAACAAGGCACTAGAAAAATCAGGAATTTTTTTCTAGTAAGTGATGGAGGTAGGAGAGGAATCCAGGCAATCTCTCTAGAGCACACACTCCTAACCACTGCACTGTCAGGTAGATGGCCAGAGCGCATGTCTGTTAGGAGAACCATTAAGGAAACGATCCCCAAGTCCCTCTCTGCTAGTCTTGGGACTTTTTCTTTAGTTTCAGTTTTCTTTAGTTTTAAAACAAGAGAGACTCTTGTCAGTGGTAAGATTGGCATTTTTCATTTCTGAAATTCTAAATTTAAAGCTCTTGGGAACATAAAGCCTTTCAAATATTATTTGTATGTGCCAGTGTATGTTTTTGTGTGCATCTGTAAAAGTTTCCCTCCTTTATAAGTCCCTCCTCTTCCACACCTATGTATATTATCAGCTTTAAATGTTTGTTTTCTGAGGTTTTTTTTTTTTTTTTTTAATTCCTGTCCTCTCTGAAGAAGACAGACTCAGGCTTATATCAGAATAGAGTGGAATGTGCTTTTGATTTAGAATGTGACAATAAGAGACTCTATGGCTCCGTGTACTTATATGTGGCCATATATGCTCACTTTTAAAGAATCCTAGCTGCTAAAATATGCAGTTTATGTTGGTCTGGGTATATTTTCACTAACCCATGCTATGGAGCTGCTATGCTTGGCTCTAGTTGACAAAACACTCTGGGTATTACAGAGTATGGGCTCTCTGATACCCAGAGTTGATGGGCTCTGTGTTTGTGGCCCCATGTGGAAACAATAGCATTTCAGATGCTCACTCCTGGATTGGCACAGAGCCATGAATGGCCATAATTCTTAGGGGAAATGAGGAGAGAGAAGTTGGACAGCATTCTGGACTGTGTGGAGGATGGACACCAGAAGGAAGGAATGGAGGGGAGCAGAATTAAAGGAGAAAGTGATGATTTTTGATGTATCTAGCTTTAGGTTTTCTACCTTTGGGGGAACTATATCTATAGTAGTAGCATTTGTTGCTTTGGGAAGGAGGTGGAGGAGGTAGATCTTCTGGTGTATAATAGGGAGTGATTTTTCTTGAGGCAGGGAGAAACATAGGTGATTGGCAAGCCTCTCACTCTCTCAGTCTTTCTTTCATGTATTCCCACATATATACACTATTCTTGTTTTTCCTACACAGAGGGCAGTTGGACAGAGTTCATCTACTATTTTAATCCTTGGGTGAGATTGTTGAGCGGTAGAGCCATGTACTGGTTAGCATGGGAGTCTTTTTGTCCCTGCCAGTAAAGGAGGCCAAACATGGCATTTCACCTTTGACTTTTCAATTTAAATTACTAAAATTTTTTGGGAACCTGTTATGTGTCAAGTATTGTCATGTGAACATAGGATATGGTTTAGAGGCTACTTGTTAAAGCAGTTTATGTTGGTCTGGATATACTTCCCCTAACCCATGCTTCTCATATAAGACAAAGATTATTAAAGATAATTAAAGGTTATCATTTTAAATTATGTAGCAAGTATTACCCATTCTTTCTGAGAATGTATGGGCATATCAGGCTCTTTGGTAGGTGTATTTGTTTTCTGTTTGCTGTTGTAACAAATTACCACAGATTTTAGTGTCTTAAAACAACACAAATTTGTTATCTTACAGTTTTATAAGGTCAGAAGTCCAATATGAGTCTTCCTGGGCTAAAATAAAGGTGTCAGCAGGACTCTGTTCCTGCTTAAAGGCTCTAGGGGAGATTCTGTTACCATGTCTTTAGTAGCTTCTAAAGGCTTCTCATCTTCTTGGCCTGTAGTCCTTTCTTTCATCTTTGAAGCCAACAATAGCAGGTTGAGTCTTTCTCATGATGCCATCTCTCTGTTTTCCTCTTTCTACTCACTTCTTCATCTTGGGCTTAAGGACCTTTGAGATATTGGGCCCACCTGGACAATCCATGCTACACCCCGACATTTTAAGATCAGTTGATCTGCTTCCTTTGTTCTATCTACAGTCTTAGTTCCCTTTTTCCATGGATTATATTTATATTTTACAGGAATTAGGACATTTGACATCTTGGGGAGGCCATTATTCTACCTTCCATGATAGGAGTGACTTTTTTCAACCTTTGCTCATTTCCCACTAAAGCGAAGTAATATGTCCCTTCCTATAGTCCTTTGCATAACATATTGTAATCTGTGAATGTGTGCTGTGTATGTGAGGGTGGGAGGCTTATCATTTGTTGCCTTAGCTTCACCCCCTTCATTGTGATAAAACCCCAGTCACCTAAACATTTAATGATTACTTTTGTACAATTGGAAGGAAGCTAGAGATCCTCTTAGCCAGCTTGTCCTCCGTTATGTCTTCCAAATGGCAATCTTACCTTTGCTGACATGGAATGGCCTGCCTTGACAGATGATCTTTTTTCCCCTGGAAATTGAGAGTTCTTACTTTATATTGAGAGGAAGTCTCTTTCTTTGCAGGTTGTGGAACCTATTGGTTCTTTCTCATTTTACTCTCCAGGGTCATATTGAATAAATCTAATTTCCTCTTTCACACTTGAAACCTTTGAGGTTTTTTTTTTTTAAGGGCAGCTATCATATTCCCTAAGTATTCATACTAAAAAAAAAATCTTAATTTCTTCAACTGGGTCTCACATGATACTGTTTTGAGACTTCTTTCCATCCTGGTCCCTCTCTTGAGTGTGATACAACATGAAAAAGGGGAGACTGAAGGGTAATTTAAAGGAGCCTTCAAATGCCAGGGAGAATTTTCATAGGGATGAGACTGATAAGATCTTTGCCATCACCACAGAAACAAAAAATCACAGGCTTATTTTGTGGCTACAGAGATTTAGGTATTAGGAAACCTGTCTTAACCTCATGGACTAAGATACAGGAATGGACTGCCATGAGAAGTTGAGGGATCTTTTGCCTTAGAAATATTTAAGAAAAGCCTTTAACCTTAGAATTCATTTTGTATAAGAGACTTTGCTTTCAGTTAAATGTTCTGTTCATGTATTCTTGTCATTGCTTGTCATCTATGACTGAAGCATGGATTTCCCTCTTGTGTTGGTTCAGTGGATATAAGGCATCATCATGACTGCTGTTAATCACAGGGGGAAGGAGCATGGTTCATAGCTTTATAAAGGAAGGGAAACAGTGGCATAGCTCAGGATAATTAATAGCAAGTGGAGTGACAGTTTGATTCCCTAGTAGAGACCCTGGCATTGTTGAAGGGAAAAAAATCACTTTATTCTTTTATAGAGAGAGGCAGCTGTAATTCTGGTTGGATGAAATCCAATTAACAG
Organism: Anoura caudifer; assembly: GCA_004027475.1. Classification (NCBI taxonomy): domain Eukaryota; kingdom Metazoa; phylum Chordata; class Mammalia; order Chiroptera; family Phyllostomidae; genus Anoura; species Anoura caudifer. The sequence continues at coordinate 75,837 of PVKU01001113.1, read as the reverse complement.
GAACTGACATGCAAATTGATGATCAGACAGTGTGAGCACAGAAAAAGTCCAAGAAGAGTTCTGTGAGAAGTGTGGCAGGGAACAGTGTAGGTAATTTGGCGTGGTAATGTGTGTGCATAAGAAAAATGGAAACATACAGGTTGGCTACCTGAACAATTATAAGTGTGGAATCTCAGCTAGGAGAGAGGCACGAAACTGGTTGGTCTGGTGGGTTTATAGTTACTATACTTTTAGACATTTTGGAGTTGAGGCATATGTTTTATGAATTATAGCCTTTCACAATAGGGTGATTATAAATGAACCCTTGAGGGTCATAGGTTTCCAAATTGTTGGAGGTTAAATATAATATTCCCAATAATGTGTAATAAGAGTCTAAGCCTGGCTCTTGGAAAGCAGATCTCATTGTTCAGATATACTTCACCTGACCTAATGATGTGTCCTCAAAGATTTGTGTGAGAATTGACTCCTAAATTTAGTATGAAATAGGAGAGCTTGCCATTTTTAGTAATGCTATTATGAATCATTTTCTAAAGTAAAAAATCCTTTTATAACCAGAGTCATGCCCAATTTATCTTTTGACTAAATGCATAAGTCCCTGTATGAGGGTTGCTTAAACAAAGGTATTTTTCTTTGAAACGAGGTAATTGTAGGGACATGTAAAAAGTTAAGCATTAGAATAACAGGAAAAATGGGCAGAATTTTGTAAGAAGTCAGTTTATTGCTTTGCAGGGAGCAAAATTCTGCTTTAGAAGTTAGATAGCTTCTACTGTTATTAGGGGAGAGGAGAGAGAGAAGGTTGCCCAGTGTATTGCAAGGAGATTTATTAGAATCTTTTGGGGACTGCAGCAGAAACGGCTATGAAATGTTTTAAAGTAGGAAGAAATGGGACCACGGTATTTACTAGGCATTTTTTTAAGGAGAAAGCCAAAGAAGGTGAAATGGAGTTCACCCTGAGAAAGTTGTAGAAGATTGAGAGGCTAGGAAAGGGCTTAGCAGCAGCAACAAGAAAAAACCAGAGTGTTGTGGGCAGTTTTCACTCGGCATAATAGCATCCAGTTGTCATATTCATCAGCAGGAAGGAACATAATTACCACAGGGGATTCAGAATGACCAGGGTCAGTTTTTGTTGGCCCAGATGTAAGTAGTGTGCTGCCTGTAGTGTAAGTCCCGTGCGATTTTACCTTCTGCTGCTACTATGCTCAGGTACTTCGGGAGCCATGTACTTTGTTCCCAAGGCTGTCAATTTATGGTAGTTCCCCTTTATCCAAGGTTTCACTTTTCATGGTTTTAGTTACCTGAGGTAAACCACAGTTTGAAATATTAAATGGAAAATTCCATAAATAAACAATTCATAAGTTTTAAATTACCTATTGTTCTGAGTAGTGTAATGAAGCCTAGTTCCATCGCACCATCCCTTTGTCTAGTGTATCCACACTGTACATGCCCCTTGCCCATGAGTCACTTGCTAGCCATCTTGGTTATCAGAGAAAGAAAGACCACATTCCCGTAACTTTTACTACACTGTATTGTTATAATTATTCTATTTTATTATTAATTATTATTGTCAATCTCTTACTATGCTTAATTTATAAATTATACTTTATCACAGGTATGTACATATAGGAAAATATAGTATATATAGGGTTGAGTTCTATCCATAGTTTCAGGCATCTAGTGTAGGTCTTGGAATGTATCCCCTGTGGATAAGAATATATACTACTGTACTTCTAACTGTCTAGAATGTTCTTACCCCTAAAATTTACTTGATTCAAGTTACTGCTAGAAGCTCTGAGATCTTTCCTGATTATCTTAAACAAATACTTTCTCTTCCCTTATTTTGTTTTATTTTTCTTCATAACACTTGCTTCCACCTCAGGCTTATGTTTATTTGTTAAATGTTTTTCCCTTTTTTCGCCATTAGAAGTAAGCCCCATGAGAGTTGAGGCCCAGTTTATTTTGCTCATCATTGTATTTCCAAGGACTTAATCCATAAAAATTTGTGGAATGGATTTTTAGGGAGTCTCTGTGCCTATCACTGTGGTAAGACAGACCTGGGAATGGGAAGGGGAATGTAGAATTCAGTCACCATCTAATATTATTTAATCAGTTATATAATTATAGTAGTTGGACTAGTCTGAGGACAGAGTACTGTGAGCTTTGAGAAGGAAGCTGGAGATAGTCATCACAGAGCTAGATCTGGAGTGATAACGAGGACTTTTTGTTCAGTGGTCAAGATAAGGAAGGATATATAGGCTGACAAAAGAGGGTGAATGAAATTGGAGAAATGTAGAAATGAATTTTGTTTGGAAGTTCTTGAGTGAATTCAGTGTGGCTGCTAGAGCATGGAGAGGACTGGGTTGGGAAGGACATTCAATATATGTGTTCAGATCTGACTGGGGAAGTTCTTGAAAGGAGTTTGGACCTTATCTTTTGGGAAGTGGTGAGCCCCAAACCCTTTAAATAGGTAAGTACAGACACCCAAAAGATAGTGCTGAAGGATGGATTGGTAGAAGTAGGATGTAAAGCAGGTGTGGATATGATTTTGTTAACCTGAAATATTCAGTACATGAGAAAGTTTCAGATGCTCACGTTGAAGGACAAGAGAATGAAAAGCAATTCTCTTTGTTTATGGATGTGTAGTAGTGATATTGTTTCTGTAGCTAGTGGCTAAAGATTAAAGACTACTCATTCTTGCAACGGGTCAGTTTTTTTTTTTTTTTTTTTTCCCCAGTAGAGGCATACTTTTGTCATTGGCACACAAGGAGAGAAGAGTGCTATTTTGGTTTATAGACGGAATAAAATAGTTTAAATGAAAAATGCCTTGGCAAAAAGGTAGAAATTATTATTCTAACTCATACTCATGTTTAGTGGCTGTGTGACCTTAGACACAATTCATTTACCTGTACTTCTGTTTCCCTTTTAAGGAGGGACTTTGTTGATAGGCTTACATTGTTGATGTGCAAAACAGAATATGTTATGTGGGAAATTTTCTATTAAAATTCCCTGTGGAAGTATTGGGTAACATTAGGAATCTTTTGTTTTAATAGAAATAGATCTGAAGAGAATAGAACTTAAATCTTGAGGGTGGAAGGGAAGGGGGAAGAGAGAGAAAGAGAGACAGAGTGATCTGGACTTGTTACTTACTTATTTATTTTGGAATATGGTATCACCAAAGTGTCAAGACACCTCACATACCACCAAACATGACCATTTGCAAGAAGCGCCTGTGCAATTTTTAAAGCAGACATTAGAGGAGCAACTTTTTGCTGCTTATATTCTGCATGTCAAAACACATTCTGTTTTAGCAGTTGGTGAGAGCTACTGTGGAGCACTGCAGAAACAAGAAGGAGCACTAGATCATGTTAGATGTGCTGTACTGCATATTAACCTGCAGGTCACAACAGTACCTGTTTCAGAGGGCTGCGGTAGACAGTTGGACAGTTGATCCTGGTTTTATAGCCTTTGTCATTTACAGCAGCTTGTGTAGGGTCCCCCTGTCACTTCTGCCTCGTTCACCTGGAGTAGTCAATTATGATATTGTGTATACGAGGTCTGTCCAGAAGGTATCAGCCATATAATATGAAAAATGGAGACATTTATTGAAGAAGATACAAGATACAAGATACAAGAAACATTGTACATGGGACAATGATGCCTCAGTCTCCTTCAAAGTAGGCACCTTGGGACTTCACACAGTTCTCTCAGTGGCCATCAGCTGCCCTGTCATTTTTTCCTGAATCTCATCAATTGTCTGAAATCTCTTCCCTTTCAAAGGTGATTTTAGTTTTGGGAAAAGCCCGGACTTGTGGGGTGCCAAGTCTGGGCTGTAGGGAGTCTGGGCTGAGTCACCTGGGTGATTTGATGTTTTGCCAGAAAACTCTGCCTGAGATGTGATGCATGAACAGGCGCGTTGTTGTGGGGAAGCTCATAATCAGCAGTGGCCCATAGCTGCAGCCTTCTGAATCATCTGAAGAGTTTCTGCAGAGGAATGTTGAAGCTTAACACAAAATTTGGAGCAGATTCATTGCTCTACTCAGTCAGTCATTTTGAATGTAACTGCCACACGGTACACATGCTCACTCAATGGCGTCTACCACCCCTACTGACTAGTACAGTGAAGTCATCATTGTTCACATGTGCACATTCTAGTCCACTCTCCTTGGCTGCCAGGTTACATGGATGTCATGCAAACTGTTCTCATTATATTAACAATGACTGGAATTTTTCTGGACAGACCCTGTGTATGGAATGTTATATAAGCTGCGTGACTTTCTGAGACCTTTTAAGGAAATTTGGGAAACCTTACATTTTGGAATGCTCTTTTTGAGAAGGGAGAAGAAAAGGAATGTTCTATAAGGATTGCTTTGAAATTGGTCTATTTTGTAGGGTTTTAACTCAGGCCAAGGACATACAGCTTAGTGGTTAATATTAAGTAAATTTCTTGGAGTATAACCATCTTGGTCCTAGTTCTAGTTTTACCACTTACTAGTTATGTGACCATGGAAAAGTTAATTTTCCCATCTGTAAAATGGGGGTAGATTTAATAGTACCTGGCTAAAGGGTGATTGTGAGGACTACATGAGAAACATGTTCTAGTCACCGAGACCAGGACTGGCATGTAACACATGCCCTCTAAATGTTAGCTGGTATTATTTTTGGCCTTCTCACAGCCATTGGTGTTTCTGAAGCCTTGGAAGAAAGCCTGAATAAAGCCAGGCTTTTTCTGCTACTCTGTGAGAAAGTGACTTGGTGGTAGAGTGCTAGAAATGATTCAGTGGGTAAGTAATGGACTGTTGAGCTTCTCACCCCAGTCCACTGGCATTGTATAAAAAAATACTCATTACACTGTAATAGTAATTTAATGAAATGGATGACTACTCTCAGTCGACCTCCTCAGGCAGAGGCAAAAGTCAAGCCAGGCATGCTGGAATGTCTGGAAATCACCTGGACAGAATAGATGTCTGTAGCACAGTAGTATAAGATGGATGAAAGAACTTGGGAGTAAACTACAGAATCAGAGTGAGTAACTTGTGTTGATTTTAGCAAATACAGGGGACTCCAGGGTATTCCTCATTGTAAACAAGGGATCCTGTTAAGCTGGTGAAGAGAAATCACTCAGTTGGAGGAGTCAGACTACTTGGGACTCCTGACCTGCCACTAACATTGTGTGTCGCTTATCCATAGGTGAGTTATGTTTCCTCTCTGCCCCTCAGTTTCCTTGTTTGTAAAATGATTAGATGATTTTTTTGTCTTCTTTTCTACTCTAGACTGTGTGACTTCATAGTTTCATTGTCTTCTAAGAACTCTGTGAGGCATGGAGTGTTCAGAACAATTTGCTGTAGACCTTGGCCTGTGTGAATCTTTATGTTTTTGTTTTGTTTTTTTTTTTTAATTTCAAATAAGTTCTGTTCAAAAGACCATAAAGCATTTCATCAGTAGACTTGTGAGGGAGTTGTCTCTTTAATCTCTCATGTTTCCTTTTTTCCCTACAAATGATATCCACAGGACTGCTATTGTCTTGTGCCCTCTGGATCAACACTTTTGCAGAGAAATGAAAACATTGCACTTTTAAAGGCACAGAAAGCAAAATTGTAGTATTAGGATTCAAGGTTACAGAATTGGTTAACTTTCTGCTTTGTTTTGCTGAGTTGAATGAAAAAGATTTGATTGAATGTTACTGCTTAGGAATAAATATTAATAACACAAAAATCCTCAGTGGTAATTTTTTTCCTTCTTTGCAAAGAATTTTGAATTTTGTTATAAGACTTGAATTATTATTGCCAACTGAATATGAATGTGAGAAATGTGGAGTGATTGGATAGAGGACTTTGCTGGAGAAGAGCAGCTCTTTGGGTATGCATGTCCAGAGAGGAACTCTGTTCTGGATTATTGATGTTTATGGCTTAATTTTCATTAATAATTTGTACATTTCAGATATATATATATATCTAGAAAATGCTGTAGACCTTTATAGCATTTGCTAATAAGAATAGTTAGAAAAAGTCATCAATAGTCAGAGCTGAATGTTTTTTGATGTAAGAACTGAAGTGTTTTTAAATTTTAGTATTCCACAGAGAATAATTTGTTATGTTAGGTCTGTGAGCTTCCAGAAATTCCCAAGAAGATATTCACCACAGATGTAAAATACACTTGCATTAATCATTTTAGTTTTGTCCTCTGTCCCAGCTGACTTTACTTTAGGGTAAGGGGAGGTATGGTATTAGTATTAATTTATTCGTAAAATCGGTAGAAATACATCAAACACTTACTGTATCCCAGGATTTACCATAATAAATAAGAGATAGATGATCTTCTATTATTTCTTAGATAAGTCCCTTTAACATTTCATATAATAAGGGCTTGGTGATGATGAACTCCTTTAACTTTACCTTATCTAGGAAGTACTTTATTTGCCCTTCCCTTCTATGAACAGTAAAATGATAACAAACTCACAACTGACAACAACTGAGCCTAAAAAAATGAAAACAAAAACTAAGCAAACAACTAGAACAGGAACAGAATCAGAGAAATGGAGATCACATGGAGGGTTTCCAGTGGGGAGGGGTAGGGGAAGAGTGATGGGGGAAAAGGTACAGGGAATAAGAAGCATAGTTGGTAGGCGTAAAATAGACTGGGAGAAGTTAAGAATGGTGTAGGAAATGGAGAAGTCAATGAACTTGTATGTACAAACCCATGGATATGAACTGGGGGCACAGGATGCTGGGACATTGCGGGTGCAGGGCAGAGAGGGGATAAAAGGGAAAAATGGGGAAAACTGTAATGGCATAATCAATAAAATATACTTTAAAAAAAGAGATAGATGGTCCCTTATCTCATGGAGTCCACTTGACTAAAGTACAAAAGCTTGAAAAGTAAGCATGATTATCATGCAAATAGGTAACTTCAAGAAGGTAGTGATGGACATGCTGATGTTTCCAGCAGATTGCTTACCACATAGCCTCTGTGTGCTAGAAATACATATTGTGTACTTTGGGGAAGAGAGGGCATTTGTAGCTTGGAGAGAGATCAAAGAATTCTTTGAGAAGGAGGTGACACGATAATGTTTCAAAGGACAGAAAGGAGTATGCATGTAGATAGGCAGGGTTGACATTCTAGGGAGGAAGACCAGCTTGGACTAAGGCATGAGGCCTGGCCTTCTTTGGGGTCCTGAAGATCAATAGTGTTGTGGGATGGCTGGGTTTGTCTTCAAGGGGAAGTGGCAAATCAGAGTCAGAGGGCAGGCTCTTTGAGGGCCATTTGGAGGGGAAGATGTGCCTGGGAAGTTGTATGGAACAGTTGCTAGCTCTCCCAGATTTTAATGTCTCCTGAAAGAGGTGTACAGTGTGATGTAGAAGAACCAGGATTAGATCAATGCATCAGTATCCAGGTAATGTGTGTGCAGGATTTGGACAGAAAGGTGTAGTATATAGGGTGTGTATGAAAATACTGGCTATGCAGAGTTATAGCCTTATTTTGCATAAAAATTCATTGTGATGCTGTGACTGATGGAGAGTTCAAATGGTGAAGGGTTAGGGAGAGGTATTATAGGATTAACTCCCATTTCAGAAGCAGTGGTTCTTAATTTAGCTATAAATTAACAATTTTTAAGGTGCAATTTACACATAGTCAAACAAATAAATCTGAAGTATAAAAATCAATGAATTTTGACAAAAAACACACACCCATGTAACCCACATACCCATCAAATTATAGAACAAATTATCACCTGAAAAAGTTCTTTAGTCCTCCTTTCTAATCAGTCTCTTTTCATTCTTCCGGTATGGAACCACTGTTCTGCTTCTCTCATCATAGCTTATTTTTTGCGTGTTTTTGAACTTCACAAAAATGGAATCATACAGGTGGTACCGGTTTATGTTTGGCTTCTTTTGTTAAACACAATGTTTTTGAGATTGTTCTATGTTGTTGCGTGTATCAATTCTTTTAGTAGACTATTGTGTAGATATGCTACAATTTAACCATTTCTCTGTTGATGGACATTTGAGTTGTTTTATATGTTTGGCTATTATACATACATCTGTAATGCTCAATATTGTACTTGGTGTGTGGTGGTATTTTTTTTTTTTTTTGTAGTGGACATAGGTCTTCATTTCTTTTGGACAGATGCCTAGGAGTGGAATTGTTGAGTCATAGGGCATATAGGTTTCTGCTTACCTTTATAAGAAACTGCAAAACAATTTTCCAGAGTGGTTGTACCAATTTATACTCCCACCAGCATTGCATGAGAATCTGATTGTTCCATATCTGCAGAACTATTTGGTGGTATTTGTCATTTTTTAAATTCTCTATTTCATTGGGTATAAAGTATCTCATTATAGCTTTAATTTGCGTTTTCCTGGTGCTTAATGATGTTGAGCACTATCTTTTTTATGAGAGATGTTTGTTCAAGTGTTCTGACCATTTTAAAAACTGGGTTGTTTGACATTTTGTTATGGATTTATAGAAGTGTTTAAAGAATGCATTCTGGATATACATCTCATGTCAAATATATGTAGTATGAATACTTCTCCCAGTCTTTGGTTTGCCTTTTTAATTTCCTAATGGTACCTTTTGGTGAGCTGAAAGTTTTAAATTTTGATGAAGTCTGCTTTACCTTGTTTTTTCCTTACATGTTTCATGTCTTCTGTGTTCTAAGAAATCTTTATTTACCTAGGTTACAGAAATATCCTCCCCTGTTTTCTTCTAGAAGTTTTACTTACATTTTGGTTTATAATCTATCTCAGATTTTGTGTGTGGTGTGAGGTAAGAGTGGAGGTTCTTTTTTCCCCTTCATGTTTATGCAGTTGTTCGGTAGCATTATTTGTTTGAAAGACACCTTTTCCAACTGAATATCCTTGGTGCCTTTGTTGAAAGTCATTTGCCTGTTTAAATGTTTTTCTGCTTATGTCTAGTTCTGGACTCTCTGTTCTGCTCCATTGATGTATTTGTCCTTATCCTAATACCACGCTGTCTTGATTACTCTGGCTTTATTGTAAATATTGAAATTCATTAGTATGAATCCTCCCACTTTATTCTTTTTCAAGATGTTTTAACTATTCTGGGTCCTTTGCTTTCCATATAAATTTTAGAATCAAACTATCAATTTGTTAAAACACACACACACACGTACACACGCGCACACACAAACACACACACACACACACACGGAATACTTTACGAAATCCTGTGATACACAGGCCATATTCCATGGCAGTCAAATCAGAATCTTACCTGTTAAAACTCCTTAGGCTATACCAAGCACAGCAAAGGTTGAGAACTAATGTGCTAATGGAGTTGTAATATGGTACTTTCAAAAAGAAATTCAGTAGTGGATTACGGGGGATTACATTACACATGTATGTGTGGGAGTTGAAGTAGGCCTTCAGATGGAAGAAATTGTCCCTGCTTATGTAGAGGGAGAGTTGAAAGAGGATGGTGGGGCTAGTGAGAATCTGTGTGGTGTTGGAAAGTTCTCTCTCCCAGGGGACATGGAGTCCAGTTGCTCAAGTGTTGCTCTCTGTAGCTACCATCACGAATTATTCAGGATAACCTAAAAACAAGTAATTTAAAATCTAAGAAATGCTTTGTTTGGTAAGGCATACATGTAAATGCATTATTGTAGATAATAACTTTCCTCTGGATTAGGGAAATGTTGGTGAAATCTGTATGATAATGAACTGAGTAGGCACATTCTAAAATAATTATTTTTTTTAATTTTTGAGGGTTTTCTGTCTGTTTTAAAATTTTAATGTCTTTAGGCCAGCATCAACTTATCCATTCCTCCCTTGGGCAGGTAGTTCTGTCAGAACTGCTGCCTCCGAAAAGTTTCAACCAAAATGATGCTGTTCATTTGGAACACAAACTGTATGGGCTGGTATGTGCTTGACCGTGCATTTTTAAACAAAACACAACACTTTTTCCTCTTGAAGAGAGAGGTTGGAACTACAGTAGTCTCCACGCATCTGCAGTTTCATTTTCCATAGTTTCAGTTACCCATGGTCAACTGTAGTCTGAAAATATTAAGTGGAAAATTCCAGATATAAACAGTTCATAAGTTTTAAATTGTGTGTTTGGTAGTGTAGTGAAACCTTGTGCCATTCCATCTAGGGCATGAATCACCCTTTGTCCAGTGCACTCATACAGTGAAATAAAGTATTTTGAGAGACCACGTTCACATAATTGCTATTATAGTATATTATTATAATTGGTCTATTATAGTCCTTGTTAATTCTTTATTTATAAATTGTGCCTAATTTTTACATAACACTTTATCATAGAAAAGTATGTACAGGGAAAAATATAGTATTAGGTAGGATTTGGTATTGTCTGTGATTTCAGACATCCAGTGGTGGGGGTCTTGGAACATATTCCATGTGGATTGGGGAGACTCCAGTCAGCTGAGTCCCTCTTTCCAAGGTAACAAGTCCCTAGACAACAGTAGAGAATTAATTTCAGTCAGAGCTAGCAGCTTTAATCTCAGCTTTCTGCTTAGCATTATGGGAAATCTTCTCCAGAAAATAGCCAGTTCTACCTGCTATGGGTTGTTAAAACATTCAGGCAAACACTGGATTTTTGAGTGTTTTTCTAGTAAAAACAGCGTGGGAAAGTCCTTTACAGTGCACAGAAAAAGCATGTATTTGAGGGTGTGTGTGTGTGACATGCTGGTTTATATACTCTTTTATTCCAAATAGAATTTATATATACCACGTCCAACTTCTAACCTCACTTTTCTGTGAGAGGTGAGACACTTTACATAAGAAAGCTTTGATATTAGCATCTTTTAACACACACACACACACACACACACACACACACACACCTTTAGGGCAGGGAGACAGCTGGGCAGAGGGTGAGAGGAGAGTTGCTTTTCTTTCTCATTTACTGTTGTGTTGGCCAAAAAGTTCATTTAATTTTTTCTGTAAAATAAAAGACACATATTTCATTTTCACCAATAACTTTATTGACTTGGATATTTTGAGTATGTCGGCTATTGCCTGCATGGTACAATGTTGATTTCTCTCGATTAGCATCTCGATTTGATAACTATCAACTTCAGCTGGTCTACTCCACTCTGGAGCATCGTCCAGCAAGAGACATATTCAGCATGAAACCTTGCAAGCCACTTTTGACATGTTTGATCAGTCACCACACTATCTCCAGTCACATTACCTTTCTTGAGATAATAAAGCATAATATTGCAAAAATATTGCTTATTTCCCTTCATCTTCAATATTAAAATAGCTACACAAAAATTTACCAATTTTGATAAGTTTTTTATTAAATGCATGCTGATATGACATCTGTCACATACAATCCAACAAAATTGTTTTGAATGAAGTTAAAAACAACTAATGCTACTAGAGCCATCTTATGGAAAAAACTAAACAAATTTTTTGGCCAACCCAATATTTAATAACACACACTTCTTTTAATAATGATTTGATAAAGATTTCATAGACTACAGACCCCTCTTTAAGAAATCACTACCTCCCCCCTTTTTATTTTGTACCTTTATTTCTAGGATTTATCTGTAATGCAGACATTACTTTTATGGTGGTGTGATAGTAAGAAATAATTTTGTATTTTAACAGTTAAAAAGCCATTTTCTGTGTTGCTATATTATCTTAAAAATTAATAATTTAATGACTCCATAATAGTACATCACATTGTGTTATAATTTATATTTTTCTAATGTTAGATGTTTTCAATTTAGTGCTGTTACAGCACAAAGAACTTCCCTGTATATAGGATTTCATCCTTCTTTTTTTATACGTTCTTTGTTGTAGAATAGTAACAGGGTGCCTTTTTGTTTTAAGGGTTTTATCAGTGTATAATTTGCCTGTATGCTATTATCAGCAGTATAAGGTGAACTTAAAAATTATCATTATTTACATTTTTAGGGTTAAAAAGCTATAGGATCGTTTTATAACTGTGTCACTAAAAAAACTGTTCTTTCCCTTTTGTGCAAGTTTGAACCCCATTTATGTTTACCTTTTGCTGGGTTATGGATTGGAATTTTTTCTTAGCTAATGTGAAGTTTTTGTGTTTTATATATGGTAATCCCTTGCAGTATTTGTCATAGATACTTTTTCCAATTTGTTCTTTTTTTATTTTGGTTTTTCATCACAAAGGAGTTGATGAGATTGAATATTGTGTGTTTTCTTTTTTGACTTCCTCTGTTGCCTTAAGATAAACAAACTTGTCATCCGTTGGGAGCTCTTAACACTGATTCTGTTTATCACCCTTTAATATTTCTTATGATTTAATTTTCTTGGATCCATCTGGGTTCTTCTTGATTTACGTGTTCTTTTCTTACCTTTTCTATGTGCAGTGAGGAAAGGTGGGTTAAGCCATGATCTTGTGTTATTTACAAGTCTTGGGAAAGGAGTAGAAATAGAGAGAATTACTGTATCAGTTTCCTATAATGTCTGTAAGTCTGTTTACTCACTTATAAAGCTGGGATAAAAATAACAAATGTACAGAGAATATTTTTTAATACACTAAGCCTTCTCTTAAGCACTGTTAAGAACCTCAGTTAGAAATGTTTAAAATACTAAATAGCTGTAACCTTTGATTAATGTGTGTGCACCATTATACCTTGAATTTTTCTCAATAGTTAGAGACCACACGGGGTCCTTCCCACACCCTAAAATTAACCACAACCCTTCTACTTGAGGACATTGGGGGTCTGGGTATATAAAAACCTGCAAGTTGAGGATGTTCATCAGAAACTTACAGTATGAGAACCGTATTTGAGTAGTTGGTAAGGACTTTAACTAAAATGACTTCAGAAAGTAGAAACATTGGGGGCAATACAGATAACAGTTTAAAAACACCGGCTTTGACAGAAAGACTTGTTTAACAAACTTGCCACTTATGTGACCTTAGATAAGTAATTTAACCTCTCTAAACTTAGTTTCCTCAGTTATAAGCTGGGGGTAATATTGATGAATCCTTTAATTAAATGAGAAAGTGTATGTGAAATGTTCAACATGATACCTGACCCATAGCAAATACTAAGTAAAGTATAGCTGGCATTACTGCCTTTATTGACAGCTAACATTTGTGAAAATTTATGACCTACAGAGTGCTTTAACATGCTGTTTCTCATTTGTGAATCTGAGTGATTTGTACAGAATGGATTTTTAAATGTTCCATGGGCTTCGTATTCATTGCCTCAGGAGGTTATTCCTTTTTAGCTGCTTGCACAGCTGTGTGCATTCAGTTCGAATTTGTTGTGTAGCTTCATGCCAGTGTCTTCTTATCAAAATTTAATTCTGAAACTCTACGTTGAGTACAAAGGTTGTATCTTATATAACTGTGTTGTCCCTGTCCCCAGAACTGGGCCACAGAATCCAGATCCATTGATATTGAAACTCTAGCTTTACCGTTTATTATTTAAGTGACCTTAGGCAAGTTAATTTCTGGCTTTCTAAAGCCACCCTTTTCTCATCTGAAAATGAATATCAAATTTCTTGTGAAGATTACTTTAAGCAATGTAGTAAGAAGTTCCTTGTATAGCAAATTACAAGTATCAATATTTTTCCCCATATATCACTGTGCCCAGCACAATTATCGGTGTTTAGAAAGTATGTATTTTCTGGGGTTGGAAGCTTATGGGAAGATTGTGTTCCCAATTCTTAACTCTAGTATCAAGATACGTTCATTTAAAAAGTGAAAATTGTTCTTTGGGGGCCCATCGTCATGCAGGCTGCTATCCTGGGTATTGATTGTACCTTACTTAGGCATAGTTACATATAGGGTGCTCCAAGCAGGTTCATTGATTTCATTCCACCTTGAGGAAGTAAACATTTAATCTAGAAGTGTTAATTTATCTTTAATAATTTAATATGGATTTTGGGATGTGTGATCTCTGTGGTCAGTCTCCAGAGGTGCCCATGAGGAGACTCAATGATTGGCAAACCAAGGAGTGCTGCCTCTGTGTGAAACTCTTGGCTGAATCGGCCTTGTTTCCCATGGAGTTCCTATCTGATAAACCATTGGTGTTATTTCCATGTGTCCTTTGTATTTTCACTGTATATTTTTTTCCTTTCCAATTTGCTTTTCAGAAGTGACAATGCTGAAATGTTGGCTTTGGTCATTTCTAATAGAAAAGGCCCAAATACTAGGTATCCATTTCTCTTTTGAATAAAGAATAAAGTCATGGTAGGGAGAAAAAAATCACAAGTATTTAATAAAAAAATCTTTTGTTCATTTTGGAAAATGGTACCTTTGTTAATCCCCTAAAATACAGTTTATTATATTCTGACATTATCTTTGAATTGTCAAAGAAAGCATGATGTCTCCATTAAAATTTTTTTTCCTGGCACAGTTTTTATTCTGTAGAATTCTTCCCTTTATGAAAAGGATGTTATTTCCAATGAGAAGGGTGAATGCTTAGTGGACAGAGAAAGACAGACTATTACTTCTTGGAATATAGATTGGTGTTTAACTTCCGGTTAAGGATGTCTCTGAGAGAGAACATAGAGATTTGTTTAGTAGCTAGCTTTTTGCTAATTTTGGAGTGCGTGGTATATTTTCATCTAATCCATTCCATCAAGTTTTTTTTTTTTTTTTTTTTTTTTTTTTTTTTTTTTTTTTTTTTTTTTTTTTTTTTTTTTTTTTTTTTTTTTTTTTTTTTTTTTTTTTTTTTTTTTTTTTTTTAATGCTTTAGGGATATGGGGAACTGGCTTTGGCTCAGGTGTGGTGCACAGGTCACATATCATTTCCCTCCTTCAGGGTAGAGAAGACAGGCTTCCTTCACATTATCACTGTTTGAGGGCTGGGGCAGAGGAATCTTCGGCATTCCCCTTTTTAGTCAGTAGGTGGCAAATTTGATGAAAGCACAAAGAGGGAACTTTATTAAGCTATGTTACAGTCCCTATGTGATTAACTCTTTGGAGGTGTTTTAAGTACAGAATAAATTTGCATTAGGAGCTTAGTTTTCAAGAGTCTTTGATCTCATCAAGTCTGGAAAGATGACCAATTGTTAGTGTTTTGGTCATATTCCATAAATGCCCCTTCAGTCTGCTTGGTAGAAAGAGGTTTGATGTCGTCACTTTGGTGACACCTTTCTGCGAGAAGGGGCGCCATTTAAAAGTTTTAGGTCAGTACCCCATTGGGGTATTTTTAAAAAATGAGATGTTAACTTTTAGAAGTTTTATATTTGTGACCCTGCTACATTGTAAAAACAGTACACAGTGTTAAGAATGTACCTCACAGATAAACTAGCACTGACATCCCCAGGGTGAGATGCCCAGGGTGGGTATGTTGTCTCTTGCTCAAATCAGCAAGGTGTTCCTAGACTTTGGCACTAGGGAGTCCCTCAACATTCAACACTGTTAAAACACACTTCCTCAGTTTGTTTATCTTCTTTGGGATTCCTTAGTATAAAACCCAAACCACTCATCTTTTTTCCCAGTAATATTAATGTTCTAAGAGGGGCTATACGTTATTAAAGTCAGGGTAGTTCTCCACGGGAAGGCGCGTTTTTAAATGAAACTTATTCAACCTCTTTTTAGCTGGTGTTTCATTACCACCGAGGATTTATAATGCAATAGCTCCGAGGTGAAGCTGGTAAGAATGCCAGCTCCGCTAATATTTAGAGTCATAAAATTCTGGATATTGGACAAGCTCTTAATTACTCTGAATCTGTCTTTGTCTTAATAAAAGTTGGATTGTACCCACTAAAACAAGATGGCTGTATTTGCATTAATCTCCAAATGTAGGTTAATGCCTTTTTAAAAGCTGTGTCTTAGACAGAGACTTGAAAATTAATTTCCCATTTTCAGCTTAAATTGAAGAGCTCTTCCATGTGTGGGGGTTGAAGGACTGCCATTTTTCTGTAGATTCAAGTGCCAATAATAACTCTCTGTTCCTCTTTTTTTTAATGTCTTAGATAAAGAAAAAAAGAGTCTCTCTTCTGGTGCTTGGGGACTTTTTTTTTTAAACAGATGCTTCAGAGTAAATAAATGAAGTTCTGTTTTCTCAGAACTTCATGATTGGAGTTTGAATCACTAGGCACGAGGGGCAGGATGAAGGGATAGTTAGTGGGTCTCCTGTTATAGGCCATGACTGGAGAAGTCTGGCTTTCACGTATATGATTGCTACTAAGATACACATTTTAGTATTTTTTTATCCTGTAATGTCTAAGCACTTACATATTGAGGGGATAGGGTTAAACTAATTTTCTTGAATGCAAGATAGAAAGTTTTTCCCCTTTTTTTTAAATTGCCACAATATCTACTGCTGTATAACCACTTAGCTCTACTAATTCCAGGATTCTTTTTTGTGTTACAGATGGCCAGTAAGATTGTAAGGTCTCTGAAAAGATTTTTTTAATATAAATTGAGGTCTTGTCAGTGGAGAGTCTGTCTGTCACAGTAATTTTTCTAACCTAGCTTCAGTACAAGAGTATCCAGTGTGTTATATTAACCAGATTGTACATGTATCAGTGGAACTAGGGACCGAGGGAATTAGGGACAGTTTTGTTTGTTTGTTTATTTTTAGAGTAAGGGGAAGGAGGGAGAAAGGGAGGGAGGAAAATAATCACTGTGAGAGAGGAACATCGATTGGTTGCCTCTCCCACACATCCCAACTGGGGACCAAACCTGCAACCCAGGCATGTGCCCTGACTGGGAGTCCAACCAGCAACCTTTTGCTTTGGTGGGGTGATGCCCAAGCAACTGAGCCACACAGGTCAGGGCAGGGACAGGTTTAAGAAGGAGAAGTAGAAATCAACACAATAAAATGAGAGGGAGCAACCATAAAAATCTTCCTTTTATTTTATGAAAACTACAGGTGTTAAGTATTGTTTTCCTGTAGTATTTCAGTCTATTGGTTTCATAGATATATTTGTGATAAAATATTTATGTAATAAATTAGAACCATGTGGGGGCATTTATTAACAATATAGATTTTTAAGCATTTCCTCCTAGAAAGTCTGATTCAGTAGCTTTGGGATAGGTTCCAGGAATCTGATTCTTATGATCAAATGCACGTTTGATACTCTGGCAACTCCACCATGTTCTTCAAAACTTCCAGGTTTCCATGGACAACTTGTAGAATACTTTTTCCCTCTCCTTTGTCAAGTTTTTGATCTGGTATGATTTTGTGAGGGGGTGTCCTAAATGGAACATTTTGCAAAAACTTCTTTGTAGGAAAATACCAGTGCCAAAACAGATACTCTAGTACATAGTTTTGCATCAGTAAGTGCAAAAGGTTGATCAGGCAACTGGATGGGCAGGTGACCCAAATCTGTCATTGAGATGGCATAACTAGGATGTCAGGCCTGGGAATGAAAGGAGGTAGCCCATGTGCTCTCTTCAGAGGCTTGCACAGTTGTCCTATGAAGGAGGGATCCCATTTCTGATGTTTCCACAGAGCTGACCTGGGACTATCAGTGGATATTGTGGGGGATGAACACAATAATGGAGGATACCAATGGACAAACAACCTTCATGAGATAATGCTTTACCTTCTAATTATTTGTAGCCTGTGGACCTATTTTTTTTCCCTAGAGAAATCTGATTTAGACTACCAGTTAATAAGAGAAGAACAGAGCTTCTCAGGTGGAAGTGGGCTGAGGGTCATGAGCAAATTTAGCCTCTTTTCTTCCTGAATCTAGTAGGACCCTTAACTAGAAGCCTGGGGATCCCCAGAAGTGGCAGCAAACACCAAAGCAGTGTGGTGAACTCTATTTAGTGGAGGTGGCAGTGCAGACCCCCAGCATGGAGTTTGTGAGCTCCCTAAGGTTTGGGCCTTACATGATTGATTTACTGCTATAGATAGCTAGTGTAGGAGTCTGGCTCAGAGGGCTGGGCTTAGTGAACTGTTGGTTAAATGAAAGCTCTAAAAGAAATTTGTGTCTCACATCCAGCGCTGAATGAGAAGATTTCTAAGATTCTTTATGACCTAGAATGTCTATATCTGCTTTGAAGATTAAATCTAAGCCTGCAGCATGGATGACCGAAGGATATAAGCAAGCTCTGTGAGTGCAGGGACTTTATTTTCTTTAGTGCTGCATTTTCAGCACTTAGAACAGCACTTGGCATTAGTGGGTACTAGTGAATATTTGTTAAATATGTGCATTTGTAGATGAAAATTATCTAAGATGGTACTTTGTGAACCCTATTTTTCCTTTTGTTCTGGTGAATTCTCATTTAACCACCCATCTCTTTAGTAATCCAGGCCCCTTCCTCCCACTGGTCCATTCCTCCACTGGTCCATTCATCCTCACTTCTTCACTCTCATCTTCTCCTTCCCAATCCCTATTTGGCAAAGAGAAATGAGGACACCAAGGATGTTGTGGTAAACCAAAGTCATGTGAGAAACAGTGAAATTTCCTAGGCACATGAATTGGGAAAGCCGATATTCCCTTGGAATATTTCCTGTGATTTTCAGCTGTGGTATGTTTGTGTTCTCAGAGGAAAGTAAGAATTTGTTGTAGATTTATGGCCTAGATTAATTGAGATATTTTCTATGCCTCTGAAATATTACCACTTTATCTTTATCCTTATCCTTGCCTGCTATTATCCATGAAAAGTATTTGAATTATTTTAGAGATTTAAATTTTCTTGTATTATCCAATGTCATCTTAAAGCTGATTAGCATTTTGTATCACCTTTGCTACTCATAAATCATCCACTTCCCCTCTCATTGAGCAGGCTGTAAGTCAGAAAAGAAGCTCCTGCTTCAGACCCAGCTGCTTCTTGTCCTGTGATTTAGAGAATACTCTAGACTTTCTTTGGGCACTTCTGTGGTTTGATCTGTAGTAAGTCTTCACCTATATGGAAATTTTTTGGTGGATTTTTCCCAGGAAGGTCCTGTTGGTTATTTTGGATAGGAGAGGTCCTCAGACTTCAGTCGTGAGCCCACTCCAGCCACAGGTAGGGTTCATTTGGCCTATCTGGTGTTTAAAAAACATTAAAAGGCAGGAGATTTCACATAAAATATGCAGATTTGGTGTTATTCTTGGAAAATCAAAAGGTCTGGCAGCAGCAGGCCATGCCCCATGCAGAGCTCCCATTGGTGCTGAGAGCTGTGTGAGCTAGGAAGGGCTGGGGTTTCTTCTTTGCTGCAGATTGCTGTCCCCTCTCAGTTTTTTCTGGGGTGAGCAACTTTATTCAAGGTCCTGCATAGATATTTGAATTTATAACATCCTTTTATAATGAGTTAAGTTTTTCTTTTTACTGTTTTAAGTAATACTAACCATTTCATTTGGTTGAATAACACCAGGAGGCTAACATTTATTGAACTGTTATTAAGGTACCAGGTTCTGTGCTAAGTGCTGTGTTTATTTATGTAGTCCTCACAGTTATCCTAATTTGATAGATGAAGAAATTAAGGCAAAGAGAGGTTAAATAACTTGCTTAAGGTCACCTAACTTGTTCAATCTCACCTATCTCTTAACCCTTGCCTGCTCCTTCTACCCATATTTCATTAAGAACAGTGGGGATCATCTGAGAAAGGTGGGTGACAGTGACACACTCCCTGAATCATAGAGGAGAAACAGCTTGCCTTGTTCAAGGCACAGTCAGAGCAGGGATATTTGAAAGGCAGCTCCTTATACAGTGCCTATTGATTTTCTTCACCCTTTTATTTTCATCATCCATCCTGTTGTTCTAAGATGCTTACTTGTCATATATAAAAAGCCTTGTTACAGCGAACCCAAACAAGTCATTGGCATTTAAAATTGAATTGCAACAGGTACTGTCGATAGCTAAACTGCTCATTGACATTGCATCACTAATTACATTGAGAGAACATCCTAATTGTGTATATTCTGCCAAGTCAAATTGGAAACATTGGCTCTCTACCAGCAAATTCATTTTGATTGCAAAAGTTTGGGAATCCACAGATCCCTCACCAATCTCAAAATACTGGGTTTATAGAAAACTTAAAAAATTTTTATTGAATTTATTGGAATGACTTTGGTTAATAAAATTATATAGGTTTCAGGTGTACAATTCTATAATACATCATCTGTATATTGTATTACGTGTTCACCACCCAAAGTCAAGTCTTCTTCCATCACCATACCCTCTTCTATGCCCCCAACCCCCTTTCCCTCTCGTGGTCACTATACTGTTGTCTGTATCTGTGAGTTTTTTTCTTTGCTTAATCCCTGCACCTTTTTCACCCAGCCCCCAACTCCTCCCCTCTGACAGCTGTTAGCCAATTCTCTGTATCTGAGTCTGTTAGTTTATTTTGTTCATTGGATTCCATCAGTGAAATTATATGTTTTTTTTCATTTTCTGACTGGCTTATTTCACTTAGCCTGATACTCTCTAGGTCCATCCATGCTGTTATAAAAGGTAAGATATTCTTTTTTTTTTTTTTAAATGTCTGTTAGTATTCCATTGTGTGAATGTAACACAGCTTTTTTATTCATTTACTTACTGATGGACACTTGGGCTGCTTCCAAATCTTGGCTATTGTAAATAATGTGGCAGTGAACATAGGGGTGCATATATTCTTTCGAATTAGTGTTTCAGGTTTCACTGGATATATTCCTAGAATTGCTGGACCATAAGGCAGTTCCATTTTTAATTTCTTGAGGAAACTTCCTACTGCTTTCTGCAGTGGCTGCACCAGTCTTGCACTCCCACCAACAGTGTATAAGAGTTTCCTTTTCTCCACATTCTTGCCATTACTTGTTTGTTGATTTATTGATGATAGCCATTCTGACAGGTGTGAGGTGATATCTCATTGTAGTTTTAATTTGCATTTCTCTGCTGATTAGTGATGTGGAGCATCTTTTTATGTCTGTTGGCAATTTCTAATGGTTTTTTGCTGAGGTTCCTTGCAGCAAAGGGCAAATCTGGTTTCCTCACTGTCTGCTCAGCCAGGAGGGAAAGCTGTGCCTGTGAAAGGGAGAGGTTATTCCTCTACAGATTTGAGATGGGGTAAAAAAGTTCCATGTAGGAGGCAGGGGTGGGATTGGCTGTTAGGTTCTTTATCTGTATATCTAAACCACATACTTTGATTCAGCTATTTTTTTCTTCTTATTTCTTCTCCTTCCTCCCCCTACCTCTTTTCATCTCTTCTCTCTCTTCCTACCTTCTTTTCTTCATTTGGAGAGGGAGACAGAGAGAGAGACAGAGGGCGGGGAGAGAGAGAGAGAGAGAGAGAGAGAGAGAGAGAGAGAGAGGGAGAGAGAGAGAGAGGGAGAGAGAGAGAAGAGGAGGGGAGGGGAGTGAAGGGGAGTGAAGGGAGAGGGGAGTCTGTGGAGAGGAGGCCTAGGGAAGGAGAGGAGAGGAAAGGGGGAGGAATCCAGCAAGCAAGGTAGCACTGTTACTCCTTGGGCATTCTTCCTAGTGCTTTATGTGAGTTAATTTGTTTGATTCCCACAATAACCCCAGGGAATAGGTGTGCTACAGGTAAAGAAACTGAGGCACAGAAGAAAACATTTGTTTAAAGTCACCTGGTTGGTTAGTTTACTCTTCTGAGAACACACAGTGGCCATCCTGAGGCCAGCATTTCAGTCTTCTGGCTGACACAGCTTGTGCTCTTAGGGTAAACATTTAAGCTTCTGTGTCTCTGGATGCTAGGAGTTCCTCTGGAGACCTTGCAAATAGCAATGTGGCAGGGCAATTAAGTATGCTGGGTACACTGTGCTAAGCAGAGGGAGGGAAAGAATGGAATCTAGTCTTTCCTTGCGTTATGCATGCTTATTGGTTTGTGCCAGGCGTGACTGACAGAAGAATCAAAGTGACTTAAAGCAGCTTCCCCAGAGAAGCACTATAACAGTTTTTTTCCTCTTTGTTGCCCCAGGTCCCTTGTGAATAGGATTTAGCTGTGATTCAGCTGCTGCTGTTCTTTTGATAATCAGTGTGCAGGAGGGAGATGAGGGCTGCTATTAATGGCTTCTTATTTTGCATTCTCCTAATCAGATATACTGCAATTATTAATGTGCATACATGATGCTCTCTGGTGTCTCTGGGTGGTTTTGTTAGGTGTACTGGACTGTTAAGCTTTCTAAGATGGAATATTTCATTAGGTTCTGGCCTAGGGGGTTGGATGGATGGAGGTTGTTAAAAACCACTAAGTGAAAGGAATATGGTGTAAAACCAAGCTTATGATCTTGGGAGGTGGTAAGTGGGTGGGTGGGATAGCACCCCACCAACTTTACCTCCCTCTTCTCTTGCCCTGAAAACCTTACCTTGTTATTCACCTTCAGATATTAGAAGTGAAACAACTGAGAACTATTTACTAGGCAGCTAAATGCAAATTCTTTCCCCCATTAGTTTTAATTAGGATGAAATCATACATTTAAATAACCACTTCTGTTACTAATAACTGAACTTCTGATTCACTCTGAACCCAGGCAAATACCTCTTCTGGTATGAATGGCCCACCTCTGAGTCATTCCACACCTGTATGTTGACACAGCCAGGTTCCTGATGTGGGTACACACATCTGGGATTTCAGAGCATGACTGGCATGAAATATCTTGGGTGTATAGCTTTTTACACTTGGCTGTGGGGACAGACAGGATAGTCCTGTCTGTCCAGGGAGTAAAGAGTTTGCAGGTTCAAAACAAAACAACCGTCCAAACCACCTCCATCAGATTCTGCCCAGTTTCTGTTTTACTATTTTGTTAAGTGTTTAAAGGGCTATATTTTTTTAATCCTTTCCTTCTCTTCCATTTAAATAAATGTCATTAACAAAAACATAATGCTGACACAGTTGAAAATAAGAATTTGAGTTGAAAGAATTGGATCTTTGATGCTTTTACTATCAGATTGATGCAGTTATGTATGTGGTCTGTTTTGAGAATGTGTGGATACTGTGGTGGTGTGTAGAAAGGTGACTGGTGTGTGTGTGTGTGTGTGTGTGTGTGTGTGTGTGTGTGTGCATGTTTAGGGGGAGGATTAAACCTGCTGTTTGGAGGATAAGAAACAACTAAGCAGCTTGGCTTTAGTCCCTTAGTGTTATAACCAGCTAATGAACGAGAAGACTGCTAAACTCCAATTGTCTTCATGGCTAGGAAGACTTAATAATGTGTAAGACTACCTTCAGTGGGCTAAGGAAGTGGGATCAAAAGCAACAGAAGACATGTACTTTACAGCAGCCTGAAATGTGCCAGAGACATGACTAGCTGTCTTTTTGGCCCTGGAGAGGTGTGGCTGGCCCTGCTTGCATCTTCCAGGAATGGGAATTGTGCCAGATACTAGCTAGACAAGACCAGATGCTTCTTCGATGTTCTGTGTACATGATTGGCTGTAGCTTTTGATCAGGACACTGTTTGTAATGAAGTTTGACCAGCATCATTTAGACAGAAACGAATGACAGCTGATGTGCAGGCTTTTTCTTGATTGGCAGCATTTGCAACTAGTACCCCTATGAGGCAGAGGGTGGGCTGGGAGAGGGGAGAAAAGCCAGCTCTGATTGACAAGAGCTTATCTTTATTTAATCTACTTCTGAGGCACTGTAGTTGAAGTTTTGGGCATTTGAAAGAAAGGAAGACACAATCGTGAAACATAATTAAAGTTTCTTAACAAACATATTTTAGTCAAAACTGTCTTCAACAGGAGAGGTTTGCATAGAATCTACGTGTGAAGTTATTGCTGCTCCTCTGGTGTGAGGAACACAGTGATGGGCTTTGGATAGTTCCAACTATTAAAAAATGTCCATTTTAGTTAGCATTTCTTTGAGTTGCCTTCCTGCTTAAAAAGGTTTCCTAGACACAGGCCAAAAATGAATACAGTAGATGGAGCGTAGCCTGTGGTGGTAATTTCTCATCAAATGGATCTAGTGAGCACTTGAATCTTAAGTCTTCATGTGCTTTGGGAAAAATGATAAGCAGGAACATAGGCTTGTTTCTTTCTTTCTTTTTTTTAATTATTACTATTTTTAATTTAATTTGATTTAATAAAAGCTACAGTTTTTTCTTTTAAGTATTTTTTATTGATTATGCTATTACAGTTTTCCCCCCTTTATCCTCCCTCCACCCTGCCCCCCCCAGCCCTCCAGCATTCCCCCTGCCTTAGTTCATGTCCATGAGTTGTACATATAAGTTCTTTGATTCCTCTGTTTCCTATAGCATTTTTTATCTTCCCCCATCTATTTTATGCCTACTAATTATGCTTCTTCTTCCTGTACCTTTCCCTACCACTGAACTTCACCTGTGTGATGTCCATTTCTCTGATTCTGTTCCTGTTCTGATTGTTTTCTTAGTTTTTGTTTTCATTGTTTTTCTTTTTCTTTTAGGTTCATTTGTTGATAGTTATGAGTTTGTTGTCATTTTAGTGGTCATATTTTTTATGTTCTTTTTCTTAGATAAGTCCCTTTAACGTTTCATATAATAAGGGCTTGGTGTTGATGAACTCCTTTAATTTGACCTTATCTGGGAAGTACTTTATCTGCCCTTCCATTCTAAATGATAGTTTTGCTGGATAGAGCAATCTTGGATGTAGATCCTTGCTTTTCATGACTTGGAATACTTCTTTCCAGCCCATTCTTGCCTGTAAGTTTTCTTTTGAGAAATCAGCTGATAGTATTATGGGAACTCCTTTGTAGGTAACTATCTCCTTATCTTTTGCTGCTTTTAGGATTTTCTCTTTGTCTTTAATCTTGGGTAACTTAATGAGGATGTGCCTTGGTGTGTTCCTCTTTGGGTCCAACTTCTTTGGGACTCTCTGGGCTTCCTGGACTTCCTGGATATCTATTTCTTTCACCAGATTGGGGAGATTTTTCCTCATTATTCAAATAAGTTTTCAATTTATGGCTGCTGTTCTTCTCCTTCTGGCACCCCTATAATTCAGGTATTAGAACGTTTCGGGTTGTCCCAGAGAATCTTCAGCTTCTCTTCATTTTTTTTTGATTCTTGTTTCTTTGTTCTGATACAGTTGGATGTTTATTTCTTCTTTTTGTTCCAAATAGTTGCTTTGAATCCTGGTTTCCTTATTGTCACTGTTGGTTCCCTGAATATTTTGCTTTATTTCATTTTGGGTATCTTTCATTTGTTCTTTCATTTTTCGACCAAGCTCAGTCAGTTCTGTGAGCATTTTGATCACCAGGGCTTTAAATTCTCCATCAGATATGTTGTCAGCCTCCTCATTGCTTAGTTCTCTTTCTGAGGTTTTGCTGTGTTCTTTCATTTGGGCCATATTTCTTTGTCTTGGTGCAGCTGATAAGTTGTAAGGGGGCGGGGCTTTAGGTATTCACCTACGTAGGGCAACCCTCTTTGCTGGGCTGCCTGTGTGGGAGGGGCCAGAGAGGGAACAGTGTGGCTTGTCTGCTTGTTTTTAGCGCACTTTCCAACAGACTCTGAGTCAGACTGGAAGTATCTCCCACTGGTGGCAACCGCAGCCTTAGCCCAAAGGCAGCTCTCAGTATCAGTTTTCCCCTTAAGTCAGTTCTTCCTGCATAGCTCTGCCACTGGGCAGCCAGCCCGGCCCCTCAGCCACCTTGCGGAGGTTTTTCTGAGTCAGCCTGCGCAGTCCACCTTACCTGTCTGGTTGTTCTGGTTGATTTTTTCTTTAATTCCTTGGTTGTTGGAGTTCCATGCAGTTTGATTTTCTGGTGATTTTGGTGGTTTATTGATTTTAGATTGGTTGTTAATCCTCCCTATATTTTGTGATGAAGCCAAGGGTTTCTACCTAGGCCTCCATCTTGGCAGGAACTCCATAGGCTTGTTTCTTAATGACTCATGTGTGATTCCCTGCGAGCTAACCTTGTGCGATGTGCTGCTAGTGATTTATAAATGGGCTTGGGGGGTTAGCATCCTGGATTCAGTTCTGGCACTGACACTTCGCCCCTTCCACTGCACTCTCATTTGGTTTTGAAGATCAACACTGTTTTTAATAAATATCCCTGAAATAAAACCACATATACCTTATATCCAAATTAATCCATATCTTAACTCTCTTGGACAGTGCAAGTGACCACCCGTTAACTCTGATCACTCTCCTATCCCCAACTAAGTCTGATATTTTAGTTTTGTCTTTAATACACAAATTAGACATTTTTTTTACAGGTGACAGTTTTGATTTAGCTATGCATACCCACCCATTTCTTTGTTCACCATTCCTTTAATTTCCTTTAGTAAGCCTCTATTAGTAGTAAATACTTTATTTTTCTTTTTTAACTTGATCTAAAATGTTTTTATTTTGCCCTCCATTTTAAAAGACAGTTTGGCTGGGTACATGGTTCTAAGTGGAAACTTGTTCTTAATTTCACCTTGTGGGACTACGGTGAAGATTACCTAAGTTCATATTTTCAGTCCTTATCTCTATTCCTGGAATATGTGGTTAAGTTCAGCAGCTATTAGAGTCTCAGAAAATATTGCAACTGTTGGAGACAACTGAGGTATAGTTGACTGTCCATACTTTCATTGTTTGTATTCCATGTTACGTATTTCCTTAACACTATGATTTCACTGAGATTGGGACGGGAGTAGATTTAAGCAGTATTAGTAACTTTGAGATAGATAAACTTTGATTCACTTATGGGTTCTGTCGCCTGCTAGTTGTATGTACCCTTTGCAGGTTATCTGCAAATGACTCAGTTTCTTCCTGTATAAATGGTCATCATCATATTTCCTGTTTCTCAGGGATGCTGTGAAACTTGCATGAGAATATATTTAAAACTCAATAAAGCCTAACATATTATGTGGTTAATTGTTAGTTACTTGTTGCCTCTGTACCACTTTCATTACTTTAATGTACAGATGTTATCAACTTTTTTCTGTTCTAGCTGCCTCTGTTTATATTTGCTATTCTCCAAATCCATGAAAAGAAGGTGTGTCTCTTGTCCAGCTCTTTACTCTGCTGTCTGGGAAAGTCTTCTGCACACTGGCAGCTCTGGCTTGGAGGCAGCAGTTTTATATTTACTTATCATTAGATGGGAAAATCTTTCCAGGCCAGTACTTTGCTATCTGTAAGGCTCTCTTTCACTCATCCAAAATATGTATGCTCTAGCTTTTCTTGTGGCTTTGTGCAAATTACCTCACCTCTCTGTTTCTTCATCTACAATATGGAAATAATAATACCTTCCTCATAGGATTGCTGTGAGGGTTAGTTGAGTTGACGAGTTGATACATGTAAAGAGCTTAAATTTCTTGCACAAAGGAGATGCCAATACTTTAGCATTTATCATTGTTGTTGTTAATAGCTGGGATTGCCTTCTGTGCTTTATTATTGGATTTTGGAATTAAAAATGTGTTGTTTGCTCTGGTTTTGCCCTTTACCTATTTAATCCCCAGTGCATGTGTATTAAGCTTCCACATGTCACTTACTCTTTTTTAATAACATTGTCATGAGTTAGGTAGTATATGCATTTTTCAGCTTTATTTTTACATACAATAAAATGTGTCCATTTTAAGTATGTAATTCTGTGAGCTTAGAACTGTAATCATTACCATAAGCAATATACAGAACATTTCTCTCACCCCACAAGGTAATGCCCTTATTTTTATACTGTAGCACTCATAGATTAGTGTTTTCTTTCTAGAGTTTTATGTAAATGGAATTATATATGTACTCTTTTATATCTGGCTTCTTTCACTCAGCATAATTATTTTGAGGCTGATTCACATTGTTAGTGTTTATCAAGAGTCTTGTCCTTTTTATTGCTGCATGGTGTCCCATTGTATGGACATACTGGAATGTGTTTAATCATTTTTCTGTTGGTGGATTTTGGATTGTTTCCCATTTGGGACTATTATGAATAAAACTGCACTGAACATTTATGTATAATTCTTTCCTGAGTAAATATCTAGGAATAGAGATTATTGATGATGAAAGGTTTAGCGAGGTGGAGTAGACCAAAGTCACATGGCCAGAAAGTCACCATACTTCAATTCGCATTTGCTTGCTCATCTCCTGACTTCTCTGTAGAATGCATTTCATTAGACTAGTAAGTTTCACACTTTGAAAATACCAGTATCTTTTTATA
Source organism: Anoura caudifer (assembly GCA_004027475.1). Taxonomy (NCBI): domain Eukaryota; kingdom Metazoa; phylum Chordata; class Mammalia; order Chiroptera; family Phyllostomidae; genus Anoura; species Anoura caudifer. The sequence goes on along the minus strand of PVKU01001113.1, from coordinate 47,940 downwards.
AAATAAAACACCCCCCCCAAAAAAAGAGAATACTAGTATACTTTTTCAAATAAAATACTGCTTAGAATCCCCATAAAAGACTGACTAAAACAATGTTAACAGGCTCCTCAGAGAGTTCAAACAGTCCATTTTTGGCTGTTGATCTTTGAGGAGTACCCACACTCTTCTTATAGAAGGCTTTTTGCAAAGTGCTACACTGTATTTGGCTACTTTTTGAGATTAGAGTCTTGGACCCCCTAATGTCCAGTCCTTAAACAGCTTCTCTTCTTAGTCCCATCACTTTAGCTATTTCAAAACAGGTCACTGGGCAATTAACTTTTGCATTTCAGTGTTTCAGGGAGCAAAAAACTCTTACTATTCACACTGACTGGCACATGCATGCACAGTGCATGGATTGGGCTGTACACCTGGTGAGATTAGTAACATTACCATTTTGCTATCAGTCACTGCTGGTTATGTATCTCCTTGATTCAAAGGGCTATTCAGGAAATGTAGGGCCAGATAGGTACATCGAAACTCTTAGGCTGTTTACCTTTGTCACCTGGTACTATTTATAGTTGTAGCTGATTCCATTATGTTCCATTGCCCTATTCTGGGGTAGTGAATCTCATCCTATGTTATCAGAGCCCAGGTTATAAAATTCGAAATGTACTTTGCTTCTCCTGCACTGTTAACGACTACATCAGATCATTTTAATCAACTTGCTTTCATTGAAGTGTACAATTTTTCTTCTCATTACATCTGCAAACTCTCAAATTTACAGACATGCTCTCCTTGGCTAAACTAATATTACTTGGTCATTCTTGCATGCAAATTTAAAATTTAATATCTTGCTGCAGGTCTGTTGAGTTTTATGCAAATTCCAATATAGATTATATTTTGGAGCTGTCTGTACATTAGAAATTATGTTCTGGGGAAGTAATATTTGTGTGGCCTTAGAAAAAGTAATCTTGCTCTTTGCATGGTATATGTCATTTCTTCGAAGAAATGGGATTTTGAGTGTTCTGTGTGTGTTTGGCAGTTTTTTTGCCCAATTTTGTTACTGGTAATAAAAAGATAAAAACAGTGCCAGTCCATGCATCAACATTTTAATAAAAGGCATTTGGCTATTTGGAATAGTCATTGGGATTAACTGGGTTTTCATTTATTCATTCATTGCACATATGGTTAGGAATGCTTAATAGGTACCTGGCTCTCCTCTTACCTGTGGTGACATAGGAACAAACAAAAGCCATCTCTGCCCTCACAAAACTTACCTTCTACTTGAGATGAACAAGCCACAAGCAGATAAACAAGTAAATGCTTGGTATATCTGATGGAGGTACATTCTATGAAGAAAAATAATTTAGGGTTTGGGAATAAGTATGTGCTGGGATGGAGTTTGGGGTCAGGAAAGACCTCTCTAAATTGACATTTATGCAAAGACTTGACAAGGAAAGGATATGAGCTGTGCAGTATTTCTTAGAAGAATATCAGTCCAAGAAGAGAGACTGCTAATAAGCACAAGGGTCCTAAGTGGATACTTTTTGCCATATTTGAGGAGCAGCAAGGATGCAGAGTGGGAGGTAGAAGTGGAGGAGAGAGAGATGGGAAAAGAATTGAGGGAGAGGTTGGTAGCAGGATGGGTGGTAAGATGTCAAGGATCATATAGGACCTTTTAGGTACTGTGAGGACTTTGGCTTTTGCTGGGTGAGTTGGGGAACCATATTGGAGGACTATTAAATTGACTGCTTGGTTCAGAATGGAGTTTATGAGGTAAATACAAATCTTCAGATGATGGATATGCAACACCAACTTCAGCCATTGCAAATCTGTACCTTAGGGACTAGAGCTGGATAGAAGAGGCAGATACTGTTGGCACTTTTATGTTCAAGCATGCTTACATTTCTTTGCCTGTGGCAGAAGCCTAAACATATGCCTTATATTGCTGGGTCTCAGCAATTTGTATTTTAACAAGTCCTCCAGGTGACTGTAATGCACTTATTAAAACACAGGATGCTGGACCACCCCTTCTGATTCAGAAGATTAGTGGCAGGGCCCAAGAATTTGTATTCTTTCTTTTGTACCTTCCTGTTCCTAGGTGATGCTCATGAAGCTAGTCCAAGGACTGGAGTTTTGAGAACCATTGCTCTACAGAATGAGAACTTATATACTGTTACCTGCAAAGTTAAGTTTCTGTATTTCTGCCTTACAAAATAGTGGGTAGGAGCCATGGCTCTGCCTGTCAAAATGCCTAGGTATGAATCCCAACTCTGCCATTGTTTTGTGACCTTGGAGAAGGCATTTAAAATGGTGCCTATACATGGTAAGTTCTCAGTAAAGGCTGGTTGTTATTATATGGCCTTTAAGTATACAGTGATGTGATAGAAACAAAACATGAATACTTTGTTGAATGTAAGCTCTGGACTGTAGACATTATAAATATGATCTTGCTTTGTTTTCAGGATGACCTACAAGATATTGTAAGTCCTATTTTATACACAGGGAAGTGGCTTACTCATGATCATGTAGCTAGCAGGTAGCAAAGATGGATTTCAAATTCAGGTCTCTATTGGGTCAGTGCTTGAGGTTTATCACTTACGTGTGCTGCTTTCAAGTACTAGATTGGCCTTCACCCAGACTCAGGTTGAAATGTGACCCCTGCCATTAAGAAATGTATACAAGTATACATGCACACACACACACACACAAAGGGGGGACCCCAAAAACCTGGAATTTATTTTTAAAAAATTGTTTATTTATTTTTACATATTTTAAACTTTACTTACTTTCAAAGAATTCTCTACTTGATGCAATACACCTATCTAAACATTTTTTCCACTGCTCAAAACAGTTTTTGAAATCATCTATTTTGATGCCTTTTAGTGCTTCTGCCACTTTTTTTGCTTCACCTCTTCCACCTTGGCAAAATGTTTCCCTTTGAGGACTTTTTTCATCTGGGGAAACAAAAAAAAAAATCACTGGGGATGAGATCTGGTGAATAGGGAAGGTGGGGCACAGGGATCATGCTGATGTTGGTCAAAAACTGCTATACACTCAGCGTGGTGTGGGCAGGCTGGTAAACCACCCATCATGAAATGAACAGCCGTGTGCTCATTCTTTTTTTGAAAGAATCTTCAAAAAGAATTCACTGAAGCTGAATACAGCCTCTCACAATAATGCCAGCTGGTACACTGATACAGATGGGTTCCTGGAACACTCACTTAGCAGGGGAAGCCTGGGGACAAGGGGCCTGCTCTCCAGATAATTCCTTTTTTTTTTTTAGGGCCACCCCTCATTCATACATGTGTGTCTGTGCACACACACATATACAAGAGAGAGAATATAAGTTTGCATAAGTTTCTAAATCACCATCAGGCCACTTTTCCATCTGTAAAATGGGGATGAAGCATGCAGATTTACAGGGTTTCTGCACCAAGTAGAGTATTGATGACTTAGTATTATTAGTTTTCTTTCCTAATTAAAAAGATTTGAAAGCCAACTTCATTCTATATAGAATATGTTTGTGGAATTTTTCTTTATAGTTTCTCATAAGAATGGATTTTTCTAATATGAAGCTTGAGTTCCTTATAAGAACAGCATTTTCTAATATGTCCTTTGAGTTACTGAGCATTACATGGATAAGATTCTTGTCATCTAGATCCAGCTTGGGAGGTAGAGATCAAGTTCCCTTTAAAAACAGCCACCTCTGCTGGGTGTTTTAGATTCCTTATCTCACACACTGTTAGGTTAAAGCTTTTTTAGGCAAGGCATCTGTGCAAAGGAATGAAGTAGCTGGGAAAGTAGGTGTATGGGGAGACCACATCTCTGATTTTTAAAGGAACTGGTGTAGTCTGATGGTTTGCAAAAATTAAAAGTATTACATAAAAGTCAGATATAATAGTAATCATCATCATTGTTGTAAAGTCTTATTTTTCAAATACATGGCAACCCCATCTTTTGAAAACCTGGTTATAAAATTGAAAAAAAATTGATTGACGAATAGCTGTCACAAAGCTCTGGAACTTTATTTCCATAGTAAGTGACTGGTGAAGCTCCCCTTGGTCACTTCCTTATTTAATCTCCTTATGTAGGGACTGGAAGAACAGTTTTATGTTCTGATATACATAGACAGTTACAAAGAACTCTACTTGACTACAGGGAGAAAAGACATACTAGCTATTAAAATAAAAGAATGGCACTTCGGGCAAATAGGCAGCCATAGCAATCCTGGATGACACTACAGACAGTGGGGCAAAAGTAAGTTTACAGTTGTGAGTGCACAGAAGACAAAGTTTATTCTTGTATTATTATTTATTAATTATTATATTATTTTCCATATGAATGACTATGAACCTACTTTTCCCCCACCCTATATGTAGAATGAGTCAGGTTCTTTAGAAAATTGTATCTTCAAAAAGAACAAGCTTGTTTTTGGTATCATTTTAATATTAGAGGGAAATAATGAATATATTATAAAGTTCTTGTGAAAAGTTTAGTTTCAGTAGAATAATTTGCATAGGAGTAAGTTTAGTTCTTTGGAAAAAAATATACTACTAGCCATGAATACCCTTCCAGTGGTGGTGAGATTACTTGGCCAGGGAAGCTATGGGGTGATATGGAAAGAGTGAGGGCCTTGGTGAGAACTTCCTGACTTACCATAGTTGTCTCTGAGCCCTGGATTCCATGTATATTGGGAGTATTATCTGAAGAGTTGATTGTCAAGATTAAATGAGGTGACACATGCAGTGCTTAGTAAATAGGGGTGAGCCTGGTAGACTTCAGTCATCTAAAGGTCAGTGAGGGTAAATAGGATGCATTTCCTATTTACCAACTCATATTCCTGTGAAGCCACTGCCCATCTCTCCCCTTTTAAACAGCTTTATAAGATGAAATTCACATACAGCATAATCCACAGATTTAAAGCATGTAATTCAGTGGATTCTGGAGTATTGATAGGTATGTGTAACTATCACCACAATTTTAGAACATCTCAAAAAGAATCCCATACCCTTTAGCTTTCAGTTTTATTTCTTCATCTTCTTCCCTCTTAGTTCTTGCAGACCCCACCTTCTTTCCCTCTTCTTACCTTCTTTTCAGTTGTGGGGTGTGCCAGTTTGCCTGTTGCTCGATCATGTGATTGAAATTCTTTGAATTTCTGTGTAACAGCCAATTTAGCTATTCTCCTTCTAAAGTATTTGTCTCTTTGGGTAGTGAAGCAGCTGCTTTAGCCAAGGCAAGGGCTCACCATTTTGCACTTTGTGGCCATTCATATGGCCGCTTTACTCAAAATTGTTCCTGCACTGCTTACATTATTTGTTTTATACAAAAACAGTTCTCCCTGGCTTGAGGCTTCTCTGCTGCCATGTTGACAAATGTTGCTTCTAGTGAAATACACAAAAATAAATAACAGCAAGGGAGAAGGGAGCACAGAGCTAAGTGAATTCATTTTGCTTTTTGAGTGCCATTCTCATTTGTTTTAAAAGCCACTCTGGCATTACAGGAAGGAAAGGAGGAGGGCAGAGGAGCTACAGGGAAAGAGTGGGCTGCATCTGATTCTTAGAATTGGGCTGAAGAGGCTGGTGGAACAAGCAAGTTGAGAAGTATCTGGAATGTATGGCCTGAGGATGAGGAGGAGTTTACAAGGAATCTGAGTATTGAATATATTTAAAATTTTACAATAACCCCCATTTGTGTCGCCTTCAGAAGACATTGGATGCATTCACTTGTTTTCTCATTGTGTTTACGATGAGGTTCAGATTTAAGACTTGCTGACACAGTAGTAAATGACTGCATTTGGTTTGTGTGTGATGTTTTGGTAGAGCATGTGGGGAACTGAGAAAATCAAAGATGTAAGGCTGTTGGAGTTGTCAGCGTGCAGACTGAAGCTCTGACCTAAGTGAGAAGGCAGAAGGGATGCTAATAAGTATTGAGTGCCTATTAGGAGCCAGGTGTTTCCTCAAGCATCATTTCATTGTATAGTCCACAAAGGCTGGTAATCTTATCTCCATTTTGCAGATTAGGAAGAACTGAGTTTTGAGGAATTGGTACTTATTTGTCAAAGGTCACATAGAATTAGGGAGTAGAATAATAAAATGGAAACCCATGCTTTGAGTCTTCACACCTCTTCCTGTTCCATGATAATGATAAGCAGTAGAAGGTGTGGAAGAAAAAAAAATGGGAAGAGCAATGGAAGATAAAAAGCAGGTGTAATAGCAGTCATTACAAACCAAGTCATTTTGTTCAGAAAAGTGAATTGCACATCTTTTTGATTTTTTTAATTAGTTAAAATTCACCAGAAAAACTAAACTAACTTTCAAGTGCACATGAAGCTTTTGTGGGGGGAGGGTTGGTGAGTTAAACATGATCACTTGACCATTATTATTTTCCTAAGCATATGGGTGAAGCAGTGGCTGATAAATAGTAGCCTAATTAGGTATCCTCAAGGTATGAGAGGTTTGATCAGGCATAGTTTGGTGTTTATTCTTAGTCTTGCAGATTGATTCCTGCCCATTTATTGAGAGACTTTCAATTGTTTATCTCCTAAATACTGTTTAAAGTTTATATGTTTATAACATTGGCTGCCTTTGGGAGGAGAGGTAGAAAAATAATAGTGATGTGAAAGGGACTTACTTTTTCTTATATTCTGTGTAACTTTTGATTTTTTTCCCTTGTATTCTGTATGATGGAAGGGGGAAGGAGAAGTTAAGAAGGAAAACAGGCAGAAGGAAAGAAGGGTTGGTGAAAGGATGGATTATTAGCCTGAATTTGAGGCCACTCATTAGTGGTTGAATCTGCAGGATTATTTCTCAACATCTAAACTTCTTCAGGCACACAGGAATAGATACAAAATATGTACTTGCTCAGTTTCTTGCATCTGCAAATGTACCGCCAGGAACCATCATGAGGAACTAAGGTATAGTGCTTAGGATTGCACAAATCTAACCCAGATTTCCTAGGTTTGAGCCCTGTTTCTACCACTGGATGTGATCTTGGACCCTATTTTCTTTTCTATGTATTGTTTTTAAAATGGTAGTTTCAGTAATATTTCTTTTACAGAACTACAAGGATTACATGTTAACTTACCCACATAAAAATTTTTGTAACAGTGCCAGCATGTACTGCTCCCTAAAAGCTAAATATTTTGGTGACTGTGACCACTACAGGTGCTGATTTACCTCATCACCTCTGTGTCCCTTTCTTCATTGTGTACCCCTATTCAAATGCTTACACAGTGCACCTGTGTTGGCTAAGGAGCTCTTCCTCTGAGTTTCATGGGTCTGGCACTACCTCCTTGGAGTGCCATTTTCCAGCAAGAGCAGGATGTTCAGACCACTGGGAGAGTGAGCAGGCTGGGATGGGCCCTGGCTCTCTGCAGAGGTGTTCAGCCTCCTGGTGGGAGGAAACACAACTTGTCAGAACACAGCTTTGGCTTGCCCAGGTTTCCTGTCATACAGATGGGGCCTGGAGTCTCTCTGGGCTCCATGTCATGGATCTGAGCCAAGATTGTCGCTTACTGATCCAAAAATAATACAGGAATTAGTCTTTTTCTTCTTTGTACTAAGCACTAATCAATCCATAGCTAGTTCTGTATCTCATTTCTAAACCAGATGCTGTGAATAACTGCCCTTGATATGTTTACCAGTAAAAGAATATGTTTAAGACTTTTTAATCAATGCTACTAACACTCAGTATTTAAGGTTAGAATCTTGTGAGACTTACTTTGCTGAGGATAATTGCTGGGTTAAAAAAGTGACCGGGTTTTTGGGATTGTGACACTCTTGGTTTGGCTATAGTGGATTGATCTTTGAGTTGATGGGAGATTGTCAGTTTTGATTCTCTTGCTCTCTAGTCCTTAAGGTCACCTATGGAAGAATATGACTTTTAGGAGAAAAGCATACTTTATGAATGGTTAGAGATAAGAGACTAATATAAATTTTTAAGGAGTCACTGATGGAGGAGCAGGAGAGAAATTAGAAATGAAGCTGAGTACTTTGGATCTGCAGTGAGCTACAGGGCTGCTGTTTGTATTTTACGAAGTAGTCACTTGAAATTGTGTGTCTCCAGCATACTTTTCTCAAAGGAGGCCATGTTTCCTGACTAAAGGCTTCGTATTGCCTAGAATAAAGCATAATGGTTAGAAATATCTGGGGTTTAGATGCTGGCTTCATTGAATGACCTAGGGAAAGTTAGGCTTTTGGACCCTTAGAAAAATGAGGATGGAAATAGCTATCTCATATTTGGAAAATTTCTGTGTGATCACATAATGTTGAGAATGCAAAATGCAGTGCCTGGCATCTTGGAAGGGCTGATAATAGGGTTTTCTTCCACTTCTTTGCAGGGATAGGCAATGCCAGTCAGCTTCCTATCACATATTTTGTATGGGATGTATCTGGATACATGTAAGATGGAAGTTTTTTTTTTACCTTGTGCCAGTGGGTTGGAAATTGTCCCTGTTAACATGGTTTTTGTGTTCTGTTTGTGAAAGGGATAAGAGAGGAGTCATCCAGGAAGCCAACAAATTCTGGAGTAGCTCAGTGGATATTCTCTTCCTTAGAAGATCCCTGTCTGGTCAGTTCTGCATATATGCAAGGCTGGTGGATCTGGAGAAGCACTAGGCTCTGCTGCTTGGCATGGGAGGAGGTTACTTAGTCTTTGTAAAGTTGTTTCCTCATTCATAATATGGGGATCCCTACTTGGGATGCTGTGAGGGTTCATTATGGGTGGTGTCTGTGAAAGACCTTTGCAAGTGGCAGAGAACTCCAGAACTGCGTGGTATCCTCATCATCATGAGTTGGTAACAGTCTTATCCAGAAGTCAGTTCTGGATGTTTTGCCAAATTTGAAAGGCTCAGGAAATGTCCTCTAACTCAGGGAAGATCTGTCTCTCCACTCTGCAGCTGGAGGAGCTTGTATCCAGAAGGCAAGACAGCTGGGCACTAGGGATTTCTGGGAGAGCTGGCAGTCCTCCCTGAGTGCAGGCTGTCAGAGCTACAGGCCAGGCATGGGAATTTGTAATTAAGCTGGTGATGAACGCTATTACATCATAGGCCTTTGCATGCCACTGGTTGGATTTTGCTCTTCACCTGCAGTTTGTCTAACAGTGACCTTCTCTTTTTTGCATCAGCTTTGACATTCTCTTTCAGTGTGACCTTTAGGGAGACAGAGCTCGATCTGTCTTGCTTCTTGCTGCCTACCATGCTGTTGTGTTCAGAATGCCTTGTTTTTCTCTTCCTCCTTTGGTGATATCACAGGTAACTTAAACCAGAAGAGGAGGCTTCAGATTGCCAAAGCACTTCCCATCATACCTCTCCTACACACCCCCCAGCACCATGTGGGAAGAGGTGCTCATCTGGCAGACTGGGTGTGGGACAGAATCTGGTCCATGCAGAGGTCCCAAGAGATTATGATGAACAAAGAGTGATATGAGGAGCAGCAAAGGACAGTTTCCGAACTGGGGGTTAAAGTCAGCTAGTGCCAGTTGGTAAAAGGTCATTTCTATCTCTCTGAGGCTTTTGACTTTAACTCTGTAGGATGTAGGGCTTTGCTGGAGGATGTTAAGTAGCAGGGAATAGTATAAGAGATGCATTTTCAAATATCACACTTGCTCATGGCAAGATGGATGATAAAGGATGGATGGTGATGACTAGCAATAGGAGCACAGAAAACTGCTGCATTATTTTAGGTGAGAGATCGTGTGGGGCTTATCTAGGGCATTTGTCAGTACTAGTGTCAAGGAGAAGTTACAACAGGTTTTGTAAGTGCAAAGGAAAATGACATTTGAGTGCCTGCCAGACACTTTAAAGTATCTACATGTATTTGCTCCTCTGATTATCATAACAGCAATGAGTGGAAGGTGGTAAATTTGGGCCATTTTGCAAATAAACTGAGGTTTACAGAATATGTAGCTTGCCTGAGTTCTCTGGCAGCTGCTAAGTTTTAAGGTCCAGCTTTAAACCTGATGCCATCAAGCTCCCAGTCTTTTCTTTTGCCCCTACACCACACTGTGCCTCAGGATATAGCCTTATATAGTCATTTTTCATTAACAAATACCTTTGCCAGGACTAGTCTATTAATGGTGATCTCTTTCAATAGTCCCATAAGATTAGGGAACACAACTAATTATTCAGCTGAGGGATTAGAAACATGGGGAGAGGTTAAGTGACTTGACAGGGTGACCCATGAAGTAGTTTGGGGGAGGGCAGGCAGGGGTAAGATTTGGAGCAGACCACTTTCAGTCTGTAGTCTTACAGAAAGCAAGGATTTACCAGCTCCATTTTCTAAATCCAGTCTTTCCTTTAGTTTGTAGATGAGGAAAACTATAGTGGAGATGGTATGCAGGGCAAGTGCCTGAGGCTGAGATGGCACAAAGCATAATGGTATCTTGCTGTTACTTTATAGTTAAACTCTCTCTTGTTGCATAGTCTTTAATTAAAACAACAGTCTCCCCCATCAAAAACTAGTCATCTTTATTAAGCATGGAGATTAGAAAGGGTGAGGAAACTTGTCTCTTAAAAAGATTTCAATAATAAATTATTTCCTTTGACGTAAGAATTGCATTGCCGAGCTTAATGAGTTCTCACTTAAGTCAGCTTTTCTTTTTTTCTGTTTGATATTATGAGTTTGATGTTACTATTGGTAGCCATGGGGATACTTGGGGTGACACAAAAATTAACAGTGGGAAGCCTTTGTTAGTTATACTGTGTCTCCATTCCCTGTCTGTCAGGTTTTCTTGATTATTACTTAAATTTTGAGAGATGATAATGCATTGGGTACAGTAGGTCTTGAGAATGAGTCTAGAACTTTGTCTTTTATTTGGCTGGACACTTTGGGCATGAGATGGGCATGAGATACCTTGTGATGGGAGTCGAAGGAACTACATTTCAGAAGGGGTGGTGAAGGCCAGCGATTGGAAAGATGCTGAACTATGAACCTGAATGATTTCATATTTTGCTAATGGTTGTCCCTGGATGCTGTGCACCTTCATTATTTCACCCAGCCCTGCAGACAGATACCATACTTTGGCTAACCCTGAGCTGTCTACTGCTTTCTTCCCAGAAGTCAAAGAGTAAGGCTAAATAACTTTGGCTTGTGTGCATGTGGCTGGTAGCTGCAGGTAATGAAGTGGCCACGTGCCCTCTTGAAAACCTGTGTAAAGTGCTTGTGAAGTGATCTGGTTTCTTTAGGGTGCTCAGTATGGGGGAGAAGGAAGTGACAATCATTTACAGTATCATGTTTAGTCTTTTGCAGATGTGCTTACAGTGTTAACAAAGGCAGAGAAGAAATTATAGGGTGGAAAAGAAATTTCTACAGACAGCCTGCTAAAGCCTAGGAAGGAGGAAACTAGTATTTGTGTGTTTTAGGAATGCTTAAGTCCTTGCTTACATATCAACAAGCAAAATATTGGCATTCACTTCTGACTTGAAAAAGACATTTCTGAAGTCAGTAGAAGGAAATGCCTAAACACAGGCCTTACTCTGAAAGGAAGAACCCTGGAAATGCTCAGGATTATCTCATGGAAGTCCTTTGTGTATTAGAAGCCTCTAATGAAATCAGCCTTGTTCTTTAGGCCAGACAACTCCAGTTGTTGTTCTTACTTTTCTACATTGTATCTTTTCTTGTCTCTTTTATGTTTTTGTCACCTCTATTTTTTTGTCTTGAATGATACCAGTCACAATTGAACTTTGTGTCCTAAAGCAGGGCTGACTTGTTAGCATCTGCTAGTTTTGGCCAGGAAACAGAGTAGATGCCTATGTTGATGGTAAGGGTGATGAAATCTTTTTATATACCTAGTCTGATTTTGTTGCATCTTTACCTGTGCATAGTGTTGGTGCCCAGAACATGGTGAGCATATAAAATAAACATCTGCTGAATGAGTGAATGCAGATGTACCTTACTCTTTAAAATTCACTTTTTGCTAGTTAAAAAACCCCAAACCTTTGCTTTTTTTTTTTTTCATTTTAAACACCAAAATCATAGGAGAAATTGACTTGAATTGTCACAGCACTTTGCAGCTTGTACAAAGACATACAAGAATTGCCCAAAGGTGAAAAATCCTCCTTCTCCTCTTAATTAGTCCCTCACTCCCCCTTTTGCTTCTTTCTTCCCTTCTTCCATGCCTCCCTCCTCTTCTCTCGTTTACTCAACCTTTGCTATGAGCTGGGCATCATTGTAAGTTCTAGGGATATTGTTATAAACAAAATGAAGTCCCTGCTCTCATGAAGTTTATACTTCAGGGGATTAAGGGCTGTGATTGACCAGAAGAAGCACATCCCTGTGCTCTCGGAGAAGTGAGGTTGGTGGTGGCGTAGGTGATAAGAGGTAACCATTGCTCTTTTGTACAAGACTTGCTGGCAAGGTAGGCTGTAATTTCACTTTCTTTTCTATCTACATAACCATCTAGTCCCTATATATCATTTTATCTGACATGTAAGATTCCGTTTGGACAGGGTTTTGTCAGTTATCATTATATATCCTTTCTTGATATTGGATTAAATCCCTTTGATTTATTTGGAGAGAGAATTGGGTAATACACAATGTTTTTGTCCAATCTGTTTTGTTATGATGTTGACACAGCAGGGTGTGCTTTTATTTTTGTTCCAGTGTGTCTTATTTAACATTCTGTTACTCAGAGATTGGTGGGTTTTTTTCTCTTACCTTTTCTCCCAGACTGTTTACTTCCAGTTTATTAAAAACAATCTAAATAATATTCTTAATGGTCTCAACCTTCTTTCTGCAGTGTAGACTGCAACAATTTTAATACAAGGTACACTATTTAACCTTGTGAATTGACTAAAGCTGAAGCCTGTAACATTCATTTATTCACTCATTCAGTCATTCAACCAGTGTAGATAGAGAACAAAGGATGTTTGCTTCTTCTCTACAAATCTTATAGTGTAATAGGGCAGTGAAGTACAGAAACAAGTTACAATTCTTTGGGGTAAATATGCCAACAGAATTCTGAATAAACAGCAGTGAGCATTCAAGACACAGGTAACTAGGTCAGTCCGCCTTGTCAGAGAAGGCTTCACAGAGGAGGTGATCTTTGATCTGGTTCTTGAAGGGTGAGGATGTATTTGCCTCCTGGGGACAGCTGAGAGAAAGCTAGACTTAATTGGTCTTCCTGTAATCCCTCAGGTGCTGATCCTGAGGGTGGCTTTCTCTCCCTGTACTTGATTTGGGGATGATGGTCATATTGCAGATATAGCCTGGGTTTTGTTTGTTTGTCTCTGAAGCAGTTAGCATCGAAACCACTTTAATACCAGAACTGCTTCTTTATTTTGTTGCTGTTATTGTTCATCAGTGGGATTAGATGTCAGTTAGGCTTCAGTGTTCATAGTGCTGCATTCCAAAATTTTGGATAGGTTACTTCATTGCATCATTAACTTTCTGACTTGGGCATAATTACTAAGTAATCAGGGACTAGCCGTAGGTCATGCCCCTACTCTCCTTCTCTTCAGAATCTGCACTAAACATAAAAACTCAATCTGTTGTTACCACATTTGGTTCCCAACTCACAACCAGTGGAATAGCCAGGAGGGTGCCTTCCAGTTTAAAAAGTTCATCGACATGTAAGTTGCTGAAAGCTCCAGTGAATTTTCTAATCATTCTCCTTGCTGTTCTTAGGAATTACCTTCCAGTTGTTAGGGTTGGGAGTTTTTTCTTTACACCCCCCATCTGAGTTCTCTCCAGGGAGAGACACCTGCTGAGGCAGTGGACTTGCTGCTTTGTGTGCCCTGGGGAAGACATGATCAGCAGCAGCATTATATCCTAATGTAGGAAAAGGGCTTGCTCGATCGTTTCAGCCCCACGGCCCACCCTCTTCATTATTAATGCTGGGAGGTAGGGCCTGCTTTCTGTTCATGTTAGGAAAAAAAAAGGGTAGATGATTTGTACCATGTCACACACCTGTCTGCCTTGGGGACTCATATACTTAATTGCTATACTGTATTTCTTATTGAGATGATTGAACAAAATACCTTGATAATCTGTGACTTGGTCTCAAACATCTGATGTTACCCCTGACGACTACTTGGCCATAGGGAGTCAGATCTCCTCAGTTGCCTGTCAGTAGGTGTACTTATGAGTCCCCCCTTTTTTGTCTGACTCTGTTATATATTGAGGCTTTTAAGGGTCCCATTTTATAGGTTTTTATCACCCCTCCCCCAAATACAAAGGATCCATTTCAAAGATTGGAAAACCTTCTAGAAGGTGAACTTGACTTTTTAGTCTTTACTTTTTTGCCCTTAGGGATTCATTTTGTATTTTTGTCATATAGAAGATCACATACAAATAGAGGCTTTATTTTTTGCTTGCATTTTTGCATGTCATATTTTGATTTCTTGCCTAATAAAGAAAAATTGTTGAATAGTAATTGAAGATGAAAACCACTCTTCCATGAACTTGTCAGTCTTTTTTTATCATAATGATATGAAATCAAACAGTGAAGACCTGGTCAAAATTAAAGTGTCATGTACTATTAAAAAAACAGTGATTTTAAATCAAAACTTACCTACTTTTGTTGTTACTATCTAGTTTCATTGGGGATAATACTTTTCAATGAAGATTTGTTTCATAGTGAGAACAAGATAATCACAATTCCACACCATAGAGAGGGGCTCCATTAATATATGTAACTATTTACTTATAAATCACTGCTTTCTAGAGACACTGAATGAAGGGCAGAGAAATGTAAATTTTATGTAGAGAGCTGCTGCCTATTTAAAATTATTACAAATGTCAGTAGCATCTCCAAAGTAATCTTATATATCAGTAAGATATATATATAGTAGGTTTTGAGATTCAAAAAACTCTATTTACAAATCTCTATAGCTGTAGTTATTTGACTTAATATGTAAGGCATCTGTCAATACAGTGATTGCAAATAGACTTGAAGACAGGTGAAATTTCCTAGTGGTCTGCTGACTTTACTCAGTCTTGGCCAACCATTGATATAATGCTGAGAGTTGCTTTCCACTTTCCCCTCTGCTGGCTTGGGTCTGTTTGGCTACTGTAGTTCATGGACCATAAAATCTATAGCTTACAATACTATTAAATGCATGCATTTGTTGCCTGGAAATGCTCTCGGACTGATGGTTTGTTGTTCTGCCCTGAGAGTAAATGGGCCCCAGATCTCTGGTCTTTTAGCTTGTATGTGCTGGGATTCTCTGTGCCATCCTGGGGTGATGTGTTGCTGTATGAATGTAATGTCTACCAACTGTCAGATAATATGTCTAGCCTCGCTGCTATGGCTGTGATTGGAACTGAAACATACGGCTGTGGGGGACATGGATGTCTGTGCTTTTTCATTGCTTACTGATTTAATGAATTAGAATGCCTTTCCTTTGGTGCTGGCGTTAAATAGCTCAGTCCTGTTTGCCATTTTGTACGATTGTCTTCATATGTGACTTGTGAGTATTTCCAGGGTCAGGGACTGAGAGGATGGGATAATTGTTTACAGAAAATATGGGGGTGGGACATAGATTTGAGATCAAATAGGAGGCTGGGGAATGCAGGCTTTCCCTGAATATGGAAGAAGTTCTTTAAACCTTTAATTAACTATGGAGAGTTCCCTTTTCACTCTCAAAGTAGGGAATTTGGGCTGGGTGATCTAGTAACTGGAAGCAGGAGTTGTGGGTTAAATTTTTCCCCGGACATACCTCTGCTCTTGTCCTTTTTCCTGCTCTTACTTCTGTTCTTGAAATGAACTTTCTTGTTTGTGTGCAGCCATGATACAGAACCCATTCTGCCATGCACCTCCATCATAAAGCTCAAGGGCACAAGCCTCTTGAATCAAGTGGAAATTTGGGAAGTGAGAAATGAAATACAAGTTTTATTTTCACACCCCTAAATGAGTGACTGCAAAGGATGGGATTAAAAATAATAATGCAGTCTTATATTGTACTTGGCTCACACCTTTTAATAAGGTGGTTTAAAAATATGTAGGGTGAGTCTTCACCAGGGTGCTTTAATTGCTTCAGCACAATTGAGTAGTTCATCAGGGAGATGCCTCCACTGTGCTGAAGAGTGTGTAGGAAGATACCTTAGGGGGCTGAAAGGCGGTGTCACTCAGGGATACACTGAGGATGATTGGGTGGAGCCTCTTCAGGTATTGGGATCTCATTTTCCTCTCAAATGCATGCTGTGGGAGTAGAAGCCAGGACAGCAATGGCCAGTGTTAGTATAATTTACATCTGCTTGTGGCTACTCTTGTAAGAACAGGTACATAAAGCAATCTTGATTAGGTCTCCTCATAGATAACAGTATAAAAATATCTACTCATCCTTCTAGGTCCATTTCAGATACCTCTGTCTCTGTTACATCCCCAACTGGCCATTATCTCTCTCCATTGTACATCAGACTTTTATATTATTATGCATTACATATGTGTACCTACATCATATATTAGACTGAGACTCTGAGTTTTTATGCCACTTAGAGGCTGTTTGATTTTGGGTACATTACGTTGCTTTTCTATGTCTTTATCTTCTTATCTGTAAAGTAGAGATAATAGGAATACTGTCTTCATGGGTCATGGTGATTCCTGAATGAGTTAGTGTGTATGATGCACTTAGAATAGTACCTGGCACTGTGCTCCTTCTTTATCAACATTATTATTTTACTTCCCCTTTAGTGCATAGTTCATATTTTCCTTTGCTATTCTTATGTATTTATTGTATCTGCCTTAAATTGTGCTGGATTCCTCCAAGTCTGTGATTTTTTTAAAGCCTGGTATGGTACCTTGGGTATGGTGGATACCCAGTGAGAATTCTGCATTGATTTCATACAGAATATTGTTAAGATTCAAAGAAGGTGCATTCTCATTCTGACTTTTAAAATCTTTGAATTTGGATGAGGGACTGGTTGGTCTCATTTGTTCAACTGCTGAAGCTGTAGCACCAAGGTCGAACACTTGCTCATGAACCCCCACTTGGTGGCCTGATAAGAAGGCCAGTCACTCAAGGCTATGGATTTCATTCTATTCTTACTGATATTACTAGCATAAAAGATGGTTTTTGATAAATCTGTGAGCAATTTAGGCTTGGTTAATACAGGCTAGTAATTTCCTAAAGTGCCACAAAGTGGCAGGAACATGATTTGGGCCCCTTGCTAGCTGGGATGAGCACTGGAGGCCTAGCTGTGCTTCTGGAATTATGAATGCCTTTCAGAGGAGCTGCGTTTATTCCACAGAGCATTTTTTTTTTTTAACCTTGAGGATCTCTGTTGCGTTGAATGGAGAGGTACAGGGCTGAACTGGTTGTGGATCAGTTGTGGATCTTTCCCCAGCAATTCTTCGAGACAGTAGAGATTGAGGACATTTTGGCCAGCTGGCATCTGGGTGAAAGTACTGAATTAAAATATGAAAGTGATAAATGTGTGGGGAGGAGCATATAAAAGAAGTGGTACTTGGCATTCTAGCTAGGTTAGTTCTGTCTTTTCTAAGGTATGTACTTTGACACATGCAAAACTTGCATGACTTCAGCATGCAGAAGATTGAACTTCACTTATCAACTAAATCCCATTCACATTAGTGACAGTGTTGCTAAGCATGAGAAGTATATGGTTGTGGAAAGCCAAATGTTAGGGAGCTGATGAGTTCCTGACTTTAGGCTCTGGAAGAACCAACAACCTCTTGAGTTCAAGGATAAAGAAGCAGCTTTGGCCCTAAGGCTGTAACTTTAAAATGGGCCTGTAGGACCAGGCCTAGGAAAACTTATGGATTCATTGTGCTCTCTAGCCAGTGGCCAAACTCACAGAGGTCTCTCTGCTCCTGTTTCCAGGCTGCTCTTTTAAGTGTATTAACAATGCTTCTAAGAGATTTTAAGAATTCCTCAGAGGAATCTGGACAGGATAGAAGGACCTTCTTGATAGTTTAGGACTGTTATCTCTTGATTGGTTGTGTATTGTTTAGGCTTCTGCTTAGGCCAGAATCTTGTTGATGGTTATGTTGTCTTTCCTCTACCCTTTCCCTCATCCCTCACTCTCACCCCACCCACAGAGTCTTCATTACATGGAAAACACTTTAATTTGGTTTCAGAAGTTTTAGGTTGTATGTATACAATCCATACAGCTTGCTTTTTCCTTAATTATGGTATAATACACATGACATTCTACCATTTTACATCATTTTTAAATGTACAGTTTATTAGTGTTAAGTACATTTGCATTATTGTGCAACCAGGCTTTAGAACTTTCTCTTGCAAAACTGAAATTACACTCATTAAACACCAGCTCCCTATTCCCTCCTCCTCTAGCCTCTGGCACCCACCATTCTGCTGTCTATGAATTTTACTGCTGTAGGTACCTCATGTAAGTGGAATCATACAGTATTTATCTTTTTGTGACTGACTTATTTCACTACCAAAATGTCCTCAAAGTTTACCCATATTGTAGCATATAGGATTTCCTTCCATTTGAAGGCTGATAATATTCCATTGTACATGTATACCACATTTTGCTTACCCATTTGTCTGTTGATGGACACTTGGGTTGCTTTTACCTTTTAGCTATTGTGAATAATGTTGCTTTGAACATGGGTATACAAATACCTCTTTAATACCCCTCTTCTAATTTTTTTTGGATATATACTCAGAAGTGGGATGGTCAGATTGCCTGATAACTCTGTTTTTAATTTTGTTTTGAGGAACCACCAGCCACTCTTTTCTATAAGCAGCCAAATTTTTAAGAAATTAATTCAAGTTAGTGTTCTTGGGTTTTGATCTTTCTCCCGGATAGGTGATTTTCTTAGTCATAGCTCTGAGCTCTGACCTGTCTTTGGTTCTTGTAGGTTGGTGCCTCTCCTTAGATTAGACCCAGACAAGAACCTTCTCAGGATCTAGGGCTAAATAGTGGAGAAGCCAGCTGAATCTTAGAAAAACTGAGTGCAGATGCTCACCTGGTATTATGCTTCTTGTGCTCAGGTAAGTGTGGAGTGACATTGTAGTTTCCCACAAAATCTAATGTTAATAGCTTCAGGTGTGTTTCCCCTGAACCTCTCCTCTGCCATTGGAGTGGCATCACTGGAAAAGTACGTGAAGAAGTAATCTGCTGTGACCCTTAGTAATATATATATTTGAGGAAGAATCGAAGCTTTGATCAGGGAGTTGTCTGTGTGTCACAGTGCTAAACAGTTGTGTGTGTGTGTAGGCAGTGGAGTGTGGGGAATGGAGTGGGAGAGAGAATCCATAGATCTGTCTATACTCCACCTATTATAGTAGTTGGGCTGGATGGTTCAGTCATCTTTCCTCCACATGGGCCCTTCCATACTGAGGCCTGAGGCATGCGCACTATCAAGGACCAACATAAGGGTCATTGGCGATTTTTTTTTCTGTCAGTACAGAATTGATAGGTGCTAGGAAGTAATGATCATTCCATTGTATGTGTAGTAACCGGTTCAATGTTTCTGTCTCTGGCTTATGGACGTGATCATTAGCGGACTACAGCTGGTACATTCTTTCTAAGGCCTTAGCCAGTAAGCTGTTTAACAAGGGCTACATTTCAGATCATTGTGGGCTTTCTCTGCTTTGAGGCACACATCGGGCCTACTGCCTAATTCTATTTTTCTGTTCATAACTTCCAAGACTAATTTATATGTGACTTTGTGGAACTTTCTTAGACCCTCCCCTAGGGCATATTAGTCACTGCTTCTTCTATGCCCCACTTTGAGGCTGTTGTCATCATTGTGCTTGACCAATCGCATTGTGATTACCAGTGACAGTCGTTCCCACCAGACCTTACCCTTTCTCTGTGCAAGTGTCATATTCTCATCCTGTCTCCTCCAGGACCTTATGCAGTATTTGGTATATTGTTTTCTGTGGCTATTACCTGGTAAATATTTGGTTTGTCTGCAAGTGACTGATGCAGTGGAATTGAAGAGAATTTGTAGTTTCAGTTATGTCCATGGTTCCAAGTAGCTGTGACCACATCTAAGCTACTCACCCTGGCTTCCTCTCATTTCAGATTGTGTAAACTGAAAGAAAAAAAGTGAACATAGTTTAAAAATATTTAGCATTTACTATGTGCTAAGTATTTTGCTAAACACTTTACTTACATGACCTCATTTAATCTTCTAGTAACCTAGTAGAGTGCATTTCCATTTCCCAGGTAATGAAAGAGACAAAGAGAAGGGATGTAATCTGCTCAGTTCAAACCTGTGTTAGCCAGCCTCTGAGATTATATTTCTTATTGCATGAAATTAGTGAAATAACTGTCTAGTTGCAGAACTAGGACACTCAATACCACTGGCTCTGCACTTGCAAGCTCTGAGGCATAGAGTGAGTAGGAAGATGCAGGGAGAAACTGAGTCCTTGTGCAAAAGAACCAGGTTTCAATTAGTAGTGGATGGAGTGAGTGATCATTGTGAGTTGGACCATAGAGAAGATTGTGTGCTCAAGACAGGGACTCGAAGCAGGGTTGCTTTGATTAGGAAGGATGGGAGCTGTGGGAGAATGGGTCCCAGAGGAAGAAATCTGAGGATGAGGTGAATGAGGTAGCTGGAAAAGATAGGTTCCTGTAAGGAGGAATTTAGGTTTTAGGCAGCCTCCAAAAGAGGATAAGGAAGTATGGTCTGATGGGATTATCCCCAGATAAAGGACAGACCTTCTGTGTGGACTGGGCCCTGGGCTGTCCAGACCATGAAACAAGTGAGGCAGAATTTGGGCACACAACGGTCACTTGCGCTCCTTCCTCAATCCTGTGTAGTGAAGTGGAACACGAAGGAAAAATTAACAGACATCTTGAGGCTCTTGACACAAACATATTGATGGTGTCTTGCAACTCTGATAATTTCATTGAACTGTATGAAGCTTAAAATTGATACATAGGCATCCCCCTGATTAACATTAAGTGCTGCTGTCAGTCTGACATAGCTGGATAAACCAATATTGAATAATCTGTTAAATATGTCACACTTGAACAGGGAGTGTAAATCATATTATATTATTTCAGCTGTAATTAGGTGGGAGATAAAATCACAAATAGACAGTTTAGTGAATATTTCTTAGTGTGTACACAGCATCACTGGAATTTCTTTTCTTGCTCCATGGGGAAAAGTAAGTTGACTGCCTTCCAAGTATTGACTGCTGTCCAGGAAGTGGGAGGTTGAGAGGTGACTATGTAATGTTCATGGAGTGGATTTCATTTATAAATTCAATGAGATTAGCTGCAATCTTCCTGAAGTTAATGGCGATGGAAATGCACCATTCTACAATTAGCTGGAAATAGCTGGCTCTCTGACTTGGAGACCTAATTGTTCCTCAGGTTATGATATGTTTGGCTTTACATCTGCTTTCCCTCCACTCCTTTCTTGGGAGTTGCTGCTGCTTTCATTGTCTGGGAATTAATGATGCAGACCAGAGCTTGTGGGTGAACAGGGCAGTGCACTGCTCAGTCCTTTGTGCTCCTCTTTCCTAGCTCACAGAGTAAAGTTGATTATTGAGAATAAATGAGAGATGTAAACCAAGGCAAAAAATATAAAGACATTATTTTAAGAGGGTCCAAATGAATTGAGCTATAGCTAAGAAATGGAGATCATTTTGGTTATTCCTTTACATGGTTGTGGTGAGGGATACAACACAAGTTAATCTTTCAGGACAGTGCTGCCACACAGCAACTGTTTCAGTATTTATTGGTTGCTTTCATTATTATAAAAAACAAAAAACAAAAAACAACCAGTTGGTGTTTTTGGTGGATGGTTAACCAGTGTCATATAAATGTGAAATTCAAGAGCATAAACAGGGGTCTGACTGGAATGGTAGAGCCTCCTTCCAAGTGGTTGGTTTAGTGAAAGAGGTGAGTTTTCATTTGGGGCTGTTAACATGCAGAACATGTTATAAGCGGTGTATACTGGTTATCTTTTTTTTTAATCCTCCTCTGAGGATATATTTCTTGCTTTCAGGGGGTTTCAGGTGGGGGGAGAGAGAGATATGGGGGAGTAGAGCGAGAGAGAGAGATAGATGGGAGAGAGAAACATCAATTAGGTGACTCCTGTATGTGCCCCAACCGGGGATTGAACCCATGACCTAGTTATGTGCCCTGACTGGGAATCAAACCCACAACCTTTTGGTGTATGGGACAGTGCTCCAACCAACTGAACCACCTGGCCAGGGCTATACTGGTAATCTTTCTTTTAAAAAATATATTATTCACTCATTTTTAGAGAGAGGGGAGAAGGGGAAAGAGAGGGAGAAAAACATTTATCAACTGCTGTTAAAACACCCACAACTGGGGACGTGGCCAGCAACCTAGGCATGTGCTCTGACCTGGAATTGAACCGGCAACCTTTTGGTCTGCAGGTTGGCGGTCAATCCACTGAGCCACACCAGCCAGGGTATATACTGGTTTTCTTTTATTGAGAGGCCCTGGTTTTGTTTTTTGGTCTTTTCTTTGGTTGGATTTTTAGATATTAGTTTGATCTATTTCAGGTGTTTCTGTTACTGTAGCCAAGCATCTTTTGTACTTTTACGTTATAAGTTGAAGACCCTGGAACTTTATGTGGGTACTGTAATCATTCAGCAGACATTAAGCAAAGTCCTGTGATATACTAGAAATATGTGTGTGAATATTTTTGTATGAAAGTTTTTAACACAAGTGATGATATCCTCAGCCTTAAGTTCACAGGAATTTCCAGAAAGGCAGGTGAAGGAGTCCAGGGGATGCATTCTTTGCTGTCTGAGACATGTTTTGAGGTACCAGTCTCTTGGCTCCAATATCATTGGAGCCAGTAGTGTTCTGTCTTGAGCCAAATAGACTGTTGAACCTGAACTATATGGCAAGTGGGATTTAGGTTGAGCTTCATGAGGCAATTGTCCTATTTCCCCTACCGTAAGCTTTGCAGAATGCTACATACAGGCCAGTTGTGAATTTCAGAGAGGGTATGCTTTATAAAGCAAGGATTTCAAAATACCTATTGGAGAACAATAGAAGGCTGACATTTTCCCCTCCAGGCCAATTGCTTGTCTCTGATTACTTTGCATAATAACTTCCTAACACTCTCTTTATATTTTCTTCTTTTTTTTATTGAGCTCAGTTGCACTTAGAAGGACTTAATGACACCATTTAAAGTTAGAGGATAAATGTAAAACCAATCTGTTCAAGAATATCAATTAGGTGTACTTAACAAAAAATGATTTCACATAAGGCAGGAATAGATTGATACTTGAAGGAGCTAATAGCCAGTTAGTTTTAAAGTAGATTACAAAAGGCAGGGTAAACACAGCTCACCTCTGTGCACAACCACAGCAAAAATTACAACTAGACCACAAAACAAAGATCACCCCGAATCTTCAGAAAATTGAGCTGCATGGAAGTCCGACAACTATGGAATTGAAGAAGCCACATTCATCCAGACGGAAGGAGGGGCAGAGATATGGAGACGTGCTGAGAGGTGCAGGGAGGTGCAGAGGGGCGCAGAGAGGCATGGAGATGTGGAACAGGCCGTCCCACACCCTTGTGTGGTGGATAAAAATCAGGAGGGGTGCCTTGGGAGCAAGGGATCCCAGCTGCACACCACACCACCCAACCCAGGTTTCCAGTGCCAGGAAGGTAGGTCCCCATAGCTTCTAACTATAAAAACCAGTTGGGATTAAGGCAGTGGAAGAAACTGCAGGATTCTTAGGAGTCTCCTCTTAAAGGCCTTACAGTGGACTTAGACTTACACAGATTCACTCCCTCTGGGCTTCAGCACCAATGCATATTGTGAGAAATTGAAGTGTCTGACATCAGGGCAAGTGCTAGGAAACAGCTTCCACCCAGATAAAACTCCAGAGGCCAGGCAGTAGCACTGTCCCCCTCTAGGACAATGTCCTCTCTCTAACCCCTCCCCCACACAGAGCCACAGAGTGGCTACAATGGGTTGGCTCACCCTGGTGATTATTTAAGGCTCCACCCCATTCTACTTATAGGTGTGCTTTTCTGCAATAGGCCACTTTACTAAGATAGGGTGTAGCTCTACCTAATACACAGAATCAAACACAGGAAGGCTGACAAAATGAAGAGACAAAGAAATATGGCCCAAATGAAAGAATAGAACAAAGCTCCAGAAAAACAACTAAACAAAATGGAGCTAAATAATCTCTCAGCTGCAGAGTTCAAAACACTGGTTATCAGGATGCTCAAGGAACTCACTGGGTACTTCAACAGCACAAAAAAAGACCCAGGCAGAAATTAAGGTTACACTAAGTGAAATAAAAAGACTTTACAGGGAACCAACAGTGAATTGGATGAAACTGAGAATCAAATCAATATTTTGGAACATAAGCAAATAAGAAACATTCAATCAGAGCAGCAAGAGGAAAAAAGAATCCAAAAAACCTGAGGAGCCTCTGGGATATCTTCAAACATACCAACATTCAAATCATATGCATGCTGGAAGGAGAAGAGAAAGAGTGAAAAATTGAAAAATTTCTCACTCTTATTTGAATAAACAATGAAAGAAAACTTCCCCTAATTTGATGAAGGAAATACACAAGTCCAGGAAGCACAGAGTCCCAGACAAGATGGACCCAAAGAGGACCACACCAAGACACACAATTAAAACGCCAAAGGTTAAAGATAGAGAATCTTAAAGGTAGCAAGAGAAAAACAGATAGTTCCTTACAAAGGAGTTCCCATAAGAGTGTCAGCTGATTTCTCAAAAGAAATTTTGCAGGTTAGAAGGGTCTAGCAAGAAGTATTCAAAGTGATGAAAAGCAAGAACCTACAACCTCTATCCAGTAAAGTCATCATTTAGAACTGGAGGGCAGATACAGTGCTTTATAGACCAGGTAAAGCTGAAGGAGTTCATCATCACCAAACCATTTTTATATGAAATGTTAAAGGGACTTATTTAAGAAAAAGGAGAAGGTCAAAACTATGAACACTAAAATGGCAATAAAGTAACAGCTATCAACAATTGAATCTAAACAAACTAAGCAAAACAGAACAGAAGCAGGATCATAGGTATGGAGAGCATTTGGAGGGTTGTCAGTTGGGAGGGGGAAAGGGGAGAGTCAGGGAAATGATGCAGGGATTAAGAAGTACAAATTAGTAGGTACAGAATAGACAGGGGGATGTTAAGAATAGTATAGGAAAAGGAGTAGCCAAATAAGTTATATGCATGATACATGGACATGAACTAAGGGGGGATAGATTGCTGGTGGGAATGGGAGGTACCAGGTAGAGGGGGGAGAAAGAGGGAAAATTCAGACTGTAATAGCATAATAAATGAAATATATTAACAAAATAAAGTAGATCACAAAACGAAATGTTGCTTCATTTGCTGACTCTTCAGTTTAAAGAGATGTGTGTTCTGTGTTGGAAAACTGTGGGGGAGGGCTCAGAACCATGGAGGCAGTCACTGGGATCAAAGTACACTCATGTCTTTAGGAGATTAATATGTAAATTCCGTCTACCCCCTGCAATATGCTGAAGCACCTAAAGGTCTTTCTAATAGGTTTCATTTGATAATTTGCCTTTCTGTTCATGACTTTTTTCTGAGAGTAATTTTCCCTACAGCATTAACACCTACCTGAAAAGGGGAGTGGTGAGAGTCAGTTTGGAGTTCCAAAGGGAAAGTACTTGGCTGTAAGATACTTTACATTGAGTGCTGCTAAGTCCTAGGCACTTTGTTGAGCATTGAGGAAGTGCAAGTGAATAAGCATTGTTTCTGCTTCCAAGGAGTTCACAGTGTGGTATGGACGATCTTATGTAGAAGGGGTGCCAGGCATGGTGGAAGCACAGAAACTGGGCAGGAGTGAAGGTGTCCAGGACGACTCTTTAGTTAGGGTAGTTTTGGAGGGCAGTGGGAAGTTTACCAAATAGACAAGAAGACATCACCAGGGAAGAGGAACAATGGTATCTTGGGGGAAACAGGAACAGGGAGTCCAATCCAGAGTTTGAAAATTCTGGTTTTAGTTATACCTCATACCTGTCTGCCATGTAACATAATTTGTTACTGAAAAAAGAGAGAACTAAGGACCCCATGCCCCCTCTTTTTTGGCACAGGAAGCTGGACTGCATCCAAGTTTGTGATCTTGTTCACAACTGAGGATAAGTGAGGCTTACAGAGCCTGAGGTGTACACAGTTAGCTGAGTCACATCCAGGTACAGCTTAGACATTCACTTGGTCCAGTGCTGTTTTGACTGCCTTAGGTCTGAGTTGTTACTGTGTGGTTTCTCTGCTGTTGGACTCATTCCTTTTCTTACTAATTCAAAAAATGTTTACTGAGTTTGTTATAAACAACTCTATGGTCTGACAGAGGTTTATAAGGGCCTTTCTGTCAGGGAGTTTATAATCTTAAGGTGAGAATTAACTTTGAAAATACAGACTGAACTTAGATTATGAAAAGCCAGACGAAGGGGTTAGGACTGAATGATTTATACCACCAAATCCAGAGAAGATGCCAATGAGCTTATGAATTTATAGCCCAAGGCAAGTCCTTTTTGATCTCTGTGTTCCTTGACTTTATTTATTACTGTAGGGTAATGCTTTAGTGTGTTTGAGTAAATTTTAAAAATACACACATAAAAATAGGCTTTATAAGCCTTGCATTGTGAGACTAGAGTATGTGAGGTTATGGGCTCTTAAGAGGCCAACAGCCTGATTTTGATTCCTAGCTAGTAAGGAATCAGCTAGTATATGAGCTGTGTGACCTTGGGCAATTTACTTAAACTCAGTGTATCTTCCCTTGTATGGGAAATGGTGATTAAACTAATACCTACCTAAAAGTTGTTATAAGAATTAAATGAGATAATACAAATAAAGTATTTAGTAAGGTGCCTGTACATAGCAAGCACTTAGTAGGTATTAGCTATAATTGGGGGGTTGTTTGATTGAACTCTTTAGTTGGTCTGATTTCTCTGTGATGCCCTAGTTCTATGTTCTAATATTGTGGCATTCCTGAACCTGTTGGTGTATTAGAGTCGTCCTTCGAGCATTTTAACACAGCCTATAAAGACTTTCAGTTTTGCCAAGATGGAATAGCCCTGTTCCTCCTAGGTACTACCCCATATACCAAAAACCTTAGGCATAACACAACAAAGAAACACAGGAAACCTCTGAAAGGCAGAAAGAGGACAGGCTACTTACAACTTGGGGACTGGAGGAACAACATGGCATGAGTCCCCGGGGTGTACTTATTGACTCCTATATATCTTGGACAGGGTGCTGCAGAACCCTTCAATCCAGCATCACTAGGAGGCACAGACCAAAAAAGCTCTAAGAAAAGTCTGTTTCCTCTAGCCAAAGGCCTGAGGAAAAGTTGGGCTAACTGTAGAAAAGTGTATGGCAGTACTCTGGCGGCCATACCCAATACCCTCATACCCTTGCTGTTTCAACTGGGCCAAGCAGGAAGTTGATCTCCTACCTTGCCCCTGGGAATCAGGCAGTGTGCTTCAGTTCCCCTGTGGGGTGGCATCAGCAGAGCAAGGTGCTGATCTTCCATTCTCCTCCAAGCAGAATAAGGCATTTCTCCTGGGCAGTACCAGGGGATTGTCAACGGGGTTGACCTTTAAGATGAACTTCACACCCCCATCCTGGAACAACAAAGTTTTATGAGTCGGACCTCTGCTTCTCCCTCCCTGGGCACATTGGGGCTTAGGTGAATCTGATCTCATACCTTCACTTGGGGATAATAAGACAGTGCCCCATTTTCCCTGGGAACATGTCAGCTGGCCAAGCAGGGACCTGAACTTCCATCACACCATCTGCAACAGGCTAGGTGTTTCACTTCTCTACTTTGGCCAGGGTAGTGTTGGCAGGCCCAGGAGGATACAGAATCCATATACTCAGTCCTCATGCTACATTTCAACAAGGGGACTGCCTGCTAAATAAATATGTCCAGGATACAATCCGAAGTCATGAGAACCAAAGAAATCAAAACATGAATGAGAATAGCCAATAACAGACACCAATACTGAGATGAATCAAATGTCAGAATTCTGGCAAGAATTTTAAAGCTGTGATCCTAAAAGTGCTTCAACAAGCAATTATTATTGTTATTTTTGAAACAAATAAAAATATGGGAAATACTGGCAAAAATCCATGGTCCCAACATAAGGGAACTTTTTGGGATTATGGAAATATTATGTATAATGATTGTCATGTACACATTTGTTAGATTCATGCAACTGTATACTTCATTTTACTCTAAGCAAATTACACTTAAGTAAAGTTCATTTATGATGGTGTGTAAGGCCAATCATCACTGGAGATTTTAGTTCAGTACGTCTAAGATGAAGTCCAGGAATTTTTTTTTTTTTTTTTAATTAATGCCCCAGGTGATTCTGATGTAGTTGGTGGCTCTTGGGAACCGAGCTCTACACAGGGATCTAGGCTAGTTGTGAATTTTTCAGAATATAAATCTGTTAGCAATCTGTGTAAATAGAAACTTGTTCTGGTAAATTATGAATTACCAGATAACTACTTGCAGAATAAACAGAATACATAATTAGAAACCATTAAGCATATTATCCCCACACGAAAATAATTATGTGTATGTTTTTTTTGTTGGGTAATGTTGTAAAGAATATTACATGGCATCCTTAAAAGTTGTAAATTTGTGATGCTACATTATTAAAAAACAGGCACTGTGGTGTGTTTGCTTTTTCTCCCACTCTGCTACACCTTTCTCTCCATTCCTCCTCAGGGCATCATCTTCTTGTTGGCTATGACAGGATGGATTCCACATCTGCTTGTGTGAGCTGCTGCTGCCTTGACAGCCATGTTTTCATCAGTACCTCCCGGGGGTGGTGCTTTCTGTCATTATCTTGCTCTCAGCAGAGGCTAGGAAATGATTTCTAATCCGGCCATCACAGCTTTTAGGTCTCTCCTATTGGCCTCACTTTAGCCTAATGGCCATTATATTGACTTCTAGGTTGGGGTTTTAATCCCTTCAAGGAGACTTATGGGTTCTCCCCCACTGATGGGCCACTTCCAACACAAGGCCTGGGTGAGTCAGGCCTCCTTACATTTCTTACTCTCCCTCCTGACATTAGCTTGGTCTGACTGGTCCACCTAGATGAATGTAGCAAAAAGGCTAAGGTTGAAAGTGAGAGAGGGTGAGGTAATTGTCTTTGAGGATGTTTTTATCTCAGGGTACAACTTTCAGAGCAACTGGGTTATTTGTCCTGGAGCAGATCTAGTTAAATCTGCATTGGAGGTTGGCTGTCTGTGTCTCCTACCTGGGGCAGGTGAGTTGTTCTAGGTGCTGGGAGGAAAGTCACTTTTTAATCTGGTATCAGATTTAAACTGATGTCAGAGTGTTTGGTAATTTTACTTTTTTGATACCGCACCTTTGCAAATACCCCAGGTTTCTTTACTTTTAAGTAATAGTGGGCTAAGATTGGCCCTAGGTAGGACACCTTGTCTCTCCGAGTTCACTGTAGGATTCTTGTGGTCTAACCAGAGCTGGGTCTGGTCCTTGGGTTACATGGTTTCCAACCTTCTTAAGTTCTTAGTGCTTACTTAGCTAGCTGCTCTTTGAGTCTATTGTATGTTTTGGTAACAGTCATCAGATGCCTAATGTCAGAGGAGTCAGATCCAGTTATAGCTTTCAGTCTTGTTAATCTTTTGGTAAGGGAAGTATTTGTGGGGGGAAATGTACATTAGGAATCTTTAGTCCGCATTGGGGAGATAACACTTGGAAATGCGCACATGATAGTTGTATTGAAATATTTATGTGGATTGTGGTTTCTAAGAGGGAGTAGAGAAGAATATTATGGCCCCATTTGAGAAAAAGCATCCTGACAAGGCTTTCCAAAATGTGAAGAGAAAGTCACATGTCACTGAAAGTATTCCAGCAAGGTCTGGGTGTGGTAGCAAGTGTGGATATCAGAGACTTCTAAGAGTATTTTCAAATTTCATCCTCTGTTGTTCTTTAAAAAATGTGTAAGCCATGAATGCAACTATGGAATGCGTATTAGCTTAAGGTCTAGCTTGCTTGTTCAGTAAACCTGGGAGTTAGTAGCTAGGAGTCTGTTTCCTAAGGTAGTTTCTCCTGGATGCTGTGAGATGCCCAGGCTATATTTGTGTCTCCTCCTCACTGTCCTCTGAGTTGTCTACGTTGGTAGTACCCTTCCCCACTGCTGTCTGTTCTTACCAGGTGTAGTGTGCACAGCCTTTTACAACATCTCTGTTGTGTGACCTGTGGAAGAAAACAGCCAAGTAACTGACCATTAATCCTTACTGGGGCTGAGGCAAGCAGCTTCTTCAGGAGTGGGTCCCAGATTCCTATTCATAATGAAGCCTCTTTCACTGAGGCCAAAACTAAACTGGGAAAGTGGTTGAGTGAGCATTATAACCTCTTGCCCTCACTGCCATGCCTTCACCTGCCCTTCTGTGGTTTAAACAACCCAGCATGTTGGAGGAACAACAAAGGCATAATCCCTAAAGGTAACTTTAAAGGTGCATGTCTTATTTTAGCTCCCAGGCATTTCTAAGTGGCTCCAGCAGTGTGGCCATGAGTGAAGCTAGTAAAGCTACAGCATTGTTAACATTTTAATAAGTGGAGGATCTTCCTCCCACCCCGTGCCATTTTCTAATTGGTCATTCAGGGCTTTCTAGTCCCAAATACTAAAGTTTGTTTTCTTTCTTCCTTTCCTTTTCCTTTTTCTTTCCCTTTTCCCTTTCCCCTCCCCTCCCCTCTCCTCTTTTTCTCCCTCCCTTTTTTTCTACTATACAAAAACCAATTGTATTTTTACACAGTGGAACAAACAACCCAAATATGAAATTAAGGAAATAATTTCATTCAGAATAGCAACAAAAATATATGGCTTATAAATTGAAAACTATAAAACATATTGAAAGAATTAACAAAGAGACCTGAGTAAGGTGAAAAATACCATGTTTCATAGGTAAGAAGATTTAACACAATTAAGATTCAACATAATTCCAGTTGCTTATTTATTTATTTATTTTTTGCCAAAATTGACAGACTGGTCCTAAAATTCATATGAAAGTACAAGGCACAAACAATAGCCCAAGCAATCTTTAAAAGAAGAACAAACCCTGACTGCTGTAGCTCAGTTGGTTGGATGTCATCCTGCAAAGCAAAAGGTTACTGGTTTGATTCCTGGTCAAGGTGTATGTCTGGGTTTCAGATTTGGTTCCTGGTTGGGGCACATACGAGAGGTAACCAATGGATGTTTCTCTCACATTGATGTTTCTACCTTTGCCTCTCTCTAAAAATAAATAAATATATTTTTCTTTTCTTTTTTTCTGGTTTAAACTTTATTGTATTTCTTTTCCATAAGTATTTAGTCTCCTTATACCCCACTCCCCCCAACAATCACCACACTCTTGTCCATGAGTCCTTTTTTCCTTTTTGCTCAATCTTTCCACTCCCTCACCTCTCGCCCCAATTAGCTGTCATTCTGCCCTCCATCTATGAGTCTGTCCCCATTTTCTTTCTTAGTTCATTTTGTTCGTTAGATTCCATATATGAGTGAAACCATATGGTATTTGTCTTTCTCTGACTGGCTTATTTCACTTAGCATAAATTTCCCCAGGTCCATACATACTGTTGCAAAGGGTAAAACTTTATTCTTTTTTATGTACAAGTAGCATTTCATTGTGTAAATGTCCCATAGTTGTTTTATCCATTCATCCACTGATGGACACCTGGGCTGCTTCTGTATCTTGGTGTCTATAAATAATTCTGCAATGAACATAGGGGTACTTGTGTTGTTTCGAATTAGTGTTTTCAGTTCCTGTGACTATACTCCAGAAGTGGGATTGCTGGGTTAAGGCAGATACACTTTTAATTTTTTGATGTATCTCCTATGGCTTTCCCCAGTGTCTATACCAGTCTGCATTCCTACCAGCTGTACAAAAGGGGTCCCCTTTCTCCACATCCTGGCCAGCACTTGTTTGTTGATTTATTGATGATAGCTGTCTGTTCTGACAGGTGTGAGATGATAGTTCATTGTGGTTTTCATTTGTATTTCTCTAACGATTAGTGACATTGAGCATCTTTTCATATGTCCATTGACCATATCTGTATGTTTTCTTTGGTGAAGTGTCTATTCAGGTCCTTTGCACATTTTTTAATTGGGTTGTTTGTTTTTTTTTGGTGTTGAGTTTTGTTAGTTCTTTTTAAATTTTGGATATTAACCCCTTATCAGATGTATTGGTGAATATGTTCTCTCATTCTATGTGTTGTCTTTTTATTTTGTTGATGTTCTCCTATGCTGTGCAGAAACTTTTTAGTTTGATATAGTCCCATTTGTTTATTTTTTCTTTTGTTTATCTTGCCTGGGGAAATATATCTAGTAAAATATTGCAACGAGCAGTGTCTGTGATTCGGTTGCCTATGTTTTCTTTTACAATTTTTATGGTTTTGGGTCTAACATTTAAGTCTTTGATCCATTTTGAATTTATTCTTGTGTGTGGTGGTGTAAGAAGGTGGTCTAGTTTCATTTTTCTGTATGTATCTGTCCAAGTTTTCCAACACCATTTATTGAATAGACTATCTTTAGTCCATTGTATGTGCTTGCTTCCTCTGTTAAATATTAATTGACTGTAAAGGTGTGGGTTTATTTCTGAGCTCTCCATTCTTTCCCATTAATCTATGTGTCTGTTTTTATGCCAGTACCATGCTGTTTTGATTACTATGGCCTTACAGTATACTTTGATATTAGGTAAAGTGATTCCTCCAACTTGTTACTCTTTCTCAGAATGACTCTTGGTGTGCAGGGCCTTTTGTGGTTCCATATAAATGTTTGAAACATTTGTTCTAGTTCTTTGAAATATACCATTGGAATCTTGGTAGGAGTTGTATTGAATCTATAGATTGTTTTGGGTAATAAGGACATTTTAATGTTAATTCTTCCAATCAATGAACATGGCATGTACCTCCACCCATCTGTATCTTCTTCTGTTTCTGTCTTCAGTGTCTCGTAATTTTCTGAGTATGGGTCTTTTACATTCTTGTTTAGTTTTATTCCTAGGTATTTTATTCCTTTTGTAACAATTGTCAATGCGATTGACTTCTCAGTTTCTCTTTCTGTTAGTTCGTTATTGGCATGTAAAAATGTAACTGATTTCCGGATATCAATTTTGTTTTCTGATACTTTGCTGAATTCATTTATCAGTTCTAGTAGTTTCTTGGTGAAGTTTTTGGGGTTCTCTATGTAAAGTATCATGCTATCTGCAAATGATGATAGTTTTGCTTCTTCATTTCCAATTTGGACGTCTTTTATTTATTATTCTTGTCTGATTGCTGTGACAAGGACTTCCAGTACTATGTTGAATAAGAGAGGCGAAAGTGGACATCCCTTGTTTTGTTCTTGACCTTAGGGGGAATGCTTGTAGTTTTTAATTGTTGAGTATGATGCTGGCATTGGGTTTGTCATATATGGCCTTTATTATCTTTAGGTATTTTGCCTCTGTTCCCATTTTGCTGAGAATTTTTACCATAAATGGGTGCTGGATTTTATCAAATGGTTTTTCTGTATCTCTTGATAGGACATGATCATTTGGTTTTTAATCCTTCATTTTATTTATGTGTTTTATCACATTTATTGGTTTGCGAATGTTGTACTAACCTTTCATTTCCAGGATAAATCCTGCTTCATCATGGTGTATTGTCTTTTTGATGCATTGCTCTGTTCGGTTTGTTAATATTTTGTTGAGGATTTTAGCATCTGTGTTCATCAGGGTTATTGGCCTGTAATTTTGTTTCTTTGTTGTGTCTTTATCTGTCTTTGGAATTAGGATAATGATGGCCTCATAAAATGAGGAGAGGCCTTCCTTCTCTGGAATTTTCTGAAATAGTTTGAGAAGGAGAGGTGTTAGTTCTTCTCAGGATGTTTGGTAAAATTCATGTGTGAAGCATTCTGGTGCAGGTATTTTGTTGGTTGGGAGTTCTTTGTTTACTGCTTCAATTTCATTAGGTGTAATCTGTCTATTCATATTCTCTGATTCTTTCTGATTTAGTTTTGGAAGATTGTCCATATACATAAGTTTTCTAGTTGTGTTTTGGTATGTGTGTATCTGGTGCTAATAATCACCTTTTGGAATAGTAGTGTTTACTTCAAATTTTATTACATGTCTTTCTAAAAGATTTTTGTGTACTTTATGGTTCAGTGAAAATACTTTGGTTTGATTAAAGACGTTGCTCCTGGTCCTAATAGAAACAGCTAACATTTCTTGAGCAATTCCTATAAATGTTTCTGTTTTATGTAGGTCTTAACATAACATTTTCCTGGGAAAGGTGGGTTTTAAAATAAAGCCCTGTAGGTACTACTATAAAGCTTTTGAGGTTTGGTGCCTAAGACATATTTGTATCCTTAATGATTCTCAGCAGAGTGCTTTGCATTCAACAGGCGATCAAAAGTGTTAAATTTTTAAAATACAAATTGCTTTCAAATACTTTTTGTTTCCTTATCTTAAATAGTAGACTTTGGAGAAAACTTTTCCACTTTATAGGAATTGCTTCCAAACCCCTTCTTGTAACACTTAATGAAAGGGAGAGGATTTTGGATGATATGGGAGAGCTGAAAATGTGGTGTGGAGGCCATGAGCATGCATCAGATGTCTGGGGACAGATCATTCGTGCCAGTCATGTTGGTCCAGGGCTCTTCCCTTTCTCCATGCAGGGATATAGGTTGTGTTCCATGGGGAGGCTCAATGGATGATAAGCCAATAAATATTGATAAAGTATCTTTTGTATAAGGCACAGTGCTGGCTACAGGGAAACATAGAAATGAATAGAAACTATAGTTGCTGCCATTGAGGGTCTTGTTATCTACTTAGAAATGCAAGATATAAATGCATTAAAAATTAATTTATAGTAAAGTAATTCTTTAGGATCCTTAAGATTGTCTGATGCTGTGGTTCTCACGTACTAGTGTGTCTGAGATCACCTGGTGGGCTTGTTAAAATACATGATCACTGGTCATTACCTTCAGCCTTTCTGATTCATTTGGCCTGGGTCCTGAGAGTTTGCATTTCTAACAAGTTCACAGATAATGCTAAAGATGCTAGTCCAGAGACCTCAATTAGAGAAGTACTGGTCTGGTAAAGTGATTCTCAACTTTGGGTTTACCTTAGAATCCCCTGGGGAGTTGAAAACATCCATGCCAGGTCCTCACTGTAGACCAATTACATCAGAATTTCTGGGGATGGGACCCAGGCATTTTTATACGCTTCCTAGGTGGTTATAATGTGCAGTTGGGTTTGGTACTCAGAGTCTAACACATGTCAAGAGTGTAGAAGTTCAGAATTCAGAGATGGGTGTTGTTACCTTGAGCTATAGGGGTGTGGACAAGCCATAAAAATTATTTAGCTTGATCTTACTAGTAAGTGAAGAGAAAGGGTTGACTTGTATTTTTATAAATGTGATGCTGTGAACAAGTCTAACCTCTTTAGTTGTTTCTTGGAACAGGCTGATTAGTTTATGAGCTCTTCAGAATGGCATGAATTCCCACTAAGCAAGGGGGCAGTGAGTACAGCTGAGGGCTTGTCACCATTATCAGTCACTAGAATTCACCGACCATCCTTTCTTCTTCCAGATTTAGATGGAAAATCTCTACTTACCCAGATAAGTGTGTATATGTATGTATTTGCAATAGGGTATGTCTGGGGGCTGTGAGATAATGACAGGCTAAACTTTGAAAAGTAACTCCCATTTTCACACTTTATTTATTTAAATCTGTTTTTTCATGTATAAAATAAAGTACTATAGAACAAACATTTCAAAAATTTATATGGAACCATTAATGACCCCAAATAGCCGCAGCAATTTTGAGAAAGAAAGAAGAACAAAGTAGAAGGGATCACAATACCTGACATCAAACTATATTATAAGGTCATGTTAATCAAAACAATATGGTACTAGCATAAGAACAGGCACAGAACAGTGGAATAGAATAGAGAGCCCAGAAATAAACCCAACTCTCTATGGTCAATTAATATTTGACAAAGGGGGCAGAAGCATAAAATGGAGGAAAAATAACCTCTACAACAAATGGTGTTGGGAGATCTGGACAGCAACATGCAAAAAAAAATGAAACTCAACCACCAACTTATACCATGTTTTATTGATAAAAATAAACTCAAGGTGGATAAAAGACTTAAATATAAGTTGTGACTACTATAAAATTCCTAGAGGAGAATATAGGTAGGAAAATCTCAGGTATTCCATGCAGCACTGTTTTCACTGATATGTTCCCTAAAGCAAGGGACATAAGGGAAAGAATAAACAAATGGGACTTCATCAAAATAAAAAGCTTCTGCATAGCTAAAGAAAACATCAGCAAAATGAAAACAGAAACCATATTTGGGAAAATTTCTTCTGCATAGCTAAAGAAAACATTAGCAAAATGAAAAGAGAAACTATTGGGAAAATGTATTTGCCAGTGACATCTTGGAGAAGAGTTTGATTTTCACAGTATATAAAGAACTCGCATGACTCCAATCCAAGAAGACAAACAATCCAATTAAAAACTGGAAAAAGGACTTGAACAGACATTTCTCGAAGAAGGACATAGAGGGGGCCCAGAGACATATGAAAGGATGCTCAGCATTACTAGCCATCAGAGAGATGCAAATTAAAAACCACAATGAGATACCACTTCACACTAGTCAGAATGGTCATCAGAACCAAATCAACAAATAATAAGTGATAGTGAGGTTTTGGAGAAAAGGGAACCCTAGTACATTGTTGGTGGGAATGTAGACTGGTGAAACCACTGTGGAAAACAGTATGGAATTTCCTAAAAAAAAAAAAGGAACTGTGTTTTGACCCAACAATTCCACTTCTGGGATTATACCCTAAGAATCCTGAAACAACTAATTTAAAAGAACCTATGCAGCCCAATGTTCATAGCAGCAGACTTTACAGTAGCTAAGTGCTAGAAGCAACCTAAGTGCCCATCAGTAAATGAGTGGATCAAAAAAGTATGGTACATTTACACAATAGAATACTATGCAGCAGAAAGAAAGAAGGAGCTCCTACCCTTCTCAACCGCATGAATGAGAGTGGAGAGCCTTATGCTAAGTGAAGTAAACCAGGAGGTGAAAGAGAAATGCCATATGATCTCACCTATAAGTGGAACCTAATCAACAAAACAAACAAGCATGCAAAATCTAACCAGAGGCATTGAAATAAAGAACAAACTGATAGTGACCAGAGGGGAGGGAGAGGGGAATAACAAGGGAAAGAAGAGAAACATGTGTAAAGGATCTGTGGGCAAAGCCAAACTGGGGAAGGATTAAGGGTGGAAGGGGCAGGGAAAGTGGTGGCAGGAAAATTGAGACAATTGTACTGGAACAACAATAAAATAAAATAAAATAATACAGTACTACATGTAATTGTCAGTATTCAATGTATGTGAATACTAGTAAGGTTTTTAGGAACATTTCCTATTCATTGTGAGACCCCTGACCCCCAGAATTTAGCAATGGGGCTGACACATAGAGTCTGCTCAATAAGTTCATTTTTGTTGACTGAATCAGAAGGATGGTCTTTTATATCAAGTGCTTGTGCATTAGTAAGGGTAGGAAGAGCTTGTTTCTGAGAAGTTTCACAAGAAATGCTGCTGCCTTGTATTTTCCAACTTGGGTAAGAATCTTTCATGTTTAAAGTAAAGGAGTATAAATGCAACAAATAAAGCTGAAATTACATTGTTTTAATGGGTACTAGTCACAGCTAACTATGATCTAAAAGAGTCTTTCCTTTTCAGCTTTAATTGATATTTAGTCACATCAAATTTTAGATGTTATTACTAAATTTTATTTTTAATTTTATTAAGTTTAATTAAATATAAAGTATCTTGCTCTGTAAGAATAAGGCTGTTTAATTTCTTAGAGCTTCTAGAGCTTTTGTTGTAATAAAACTTCATTGGGCTCAGAAGTAATAAAATTAATATTGGAGATTTGGTGCTTGTTGTAATTTAGACCACTTCCATTAAAGCCCACTAGGGTGATGTACAGTGAAATGGCTGTCCTGTGTTGGTGATAGGGCTGTTCTCCATCCACAGGCCATGGGAAACAGGAGAATTGTCTGGATTTCTTGCCTACGGCAGAGGAGGAGGGAATGGGTAAAGGAACCTGATCAGACCATTTCATGCTAATTTCACAGGTGGCTGGTCACTATGTGCCTGGCTGTTGTTATTTATAGAGCTGTACGTGAATGTAGCCATACATAAGTGCCTGAAAGGAAGGTTTTCATCAGGATGTCTGATAAAAGCAGGGAAATAGAATCTCAGGACAGATGATCATTGGTGAGTGTCATTGATGAGTTAAATGATATCATTAGTGGCTTTCACAATTTCCACCCTTATCTCATTGTTTTTCTTGAATTCTCTTGAAAATAAGGAACAAATTGGACCAAAACAACCATGGATAGCCTTTCCCTTAGTTTTAATTGGGGTTGGTAGGATTTTAATCAGGTTGACTCAAATAATGACTTCAACTGCATTTGAAGAGCAATCCACAAAGCTATACATTAATTAGAATTATATTTCTAGAGCTAAAAGTACTTGATCATTTTCTCCTACTGTGTCTCCTGTTCCCCATCTTATAAGCTGGAAAACTGGGATGTAAACATAACCAGCTTAATTTTACAGGTAATGGTGAAGCTGAGATTGGAATCTAGATCCCTAATTCCCCAGTTTAACTCTTTGTGTTTTCATTATATCATTCCTGCTATTAAAGTGCCTGTTTCTTTCTTTAAATTCGAGACTTTGTCTTCACAACCCAGATGAAGGTTATCCTTTGTTATGGTATTTTCTCAGAATTACTTGCAGAGGTTTTAGAGAGAGGGGAAGGGAGGGAGAAGGAGATGAGAGAAACATTGATGTGCAAGAGAGACATCCAGGTTGCCTCTTACACACCTAGCTGAGGACCCTTTCTACACCCCAGGCAAATGCCCTGACCAGGAATTGAACCAGTGACCTTTTGGTTGGCAGGCTGGCACTCAGTCCACTGAGCCACTTCAGCCAGGGCATTATTATTATTTTTATTTCTTAAAATGAAAACTAGTATTAAAACCAATTCTTTTTATAGCTAATGTGTCTGCCCAATACCACCAGTTTTAGGAATAACAACATGCCTTTTTGGAGAGAGGGGCCTACATGGGTACCGTGTTAGCTAGGAGCAGAAAGCAGCAACAGCAGCAGCCTTGGTTAGCTGTTATAGATGGGCTGGATGCACTCACAGGTATCAAATGGCTGGAGGCAGTAGGTACTGTGAATCACACAGCTTGGCCTTGGCATCAACCCTGGAGACCAGCATTCCTAAGGAGAACACTCTTCTGCCCCACCCTCAGTGGCGTTTTGGCAGAGGACTAGAATAATTGTTTGTTTAGTTTTACTAGCTAATTATACTGCACAGAATTGACAGGAGTCTCAGAGTATTTCCAGTCTCTTGAAGGTACTTTACCACATTACTTGTAATCTAACCTCAGTGGAGACTGCAATGGCTGACGTGTGTGTTTGTTTTTCTCTGCCTCCCTTCCCACTTGTTTCAAAGGCCACACACTAAGCTCAGGAAAGGGAGCTGCCTGTGGCCTGAGAATTGGCTGCCTTACTCTGGCTAGCCATGTGTGGCTGCTGGAAAAAGTGCCTTTGGGTCAGTTGTTCTCAGGTTACCAAACCCTGGCATGAAGATCTGCGCTCTATATTGGACACTGACCATGGGCTTTCCAGCAGAAAGACTTGTGAATTCCCCATCTGTAAATGGAGGCAGGTAGATTAACTCAGTGTTTCTAATCCTTGAAAATAATCTGCAGGAGCCTGTTAAAAATACCAGCTCCTGGACCCTATCTCTGTGGGTCAGGTACAGGAAGTCTGAAATGGAGGCCAGGCTTTAGAACCTTGCATTGTTGTTAATTTACTGGTGGTGTCTCTTCTAACCCTGGTGGTTTTACATGATCCCTACCAGAGGAAGATGAGTTTCAAGCCATAGGGACTTTATTTGTAGCTACAGTCAATTCTCAATTATTTGCCTTGTAAATGTTTTCAATCCCAGAGGCCTTTATCCCAGTGAGTTCCTAGGTTATATTTCCAGGCTGTCTGGTGGTATGCTCCCTTGGACTGAAAGATAATTTCCCTCTTGATTTTAGGAAAAGCTAATCAAGGAGGGAAATCTACCATTAAAAGAAAAAAAGAATAAGAAGAAAAATTTACACATTGTGTTGCAGCCACGTCTAAGCATCTCTTTGAGAGCGTCCTCTGTTGAGAAGGAACCAGGTGTTATGTTGCCTTGTCTTTGGACAGTTGGTTAGGGTCACCTATATTTTAATTTTCATTCCTTGTGCCCTACAAGAGAAATTTCCTTTTCTGAAAGGCTTTCTTGAATTACTAAGAATTATTCAAATACTAGTAATAAGATTTCAGCTGTATGGTTTTATTGTGTATTACCATGGGCTTGAAGTTGTCTGCCTGCCTTTGGACCTTACCTCCTATCTGTATCCAAATCTACCATACCCATAGTAATGTGCTCCCTTGGTGTGCCCAGCTCTGCCACGTGTGCTAGGCAATCACTTTGACCTTCTCAAGAGGGTGCCACTCATATTTTTTTTTGCTTCGCATATTGCACTTGACATCATTGAACCTGCTATGATTTGAAGACCACTGCTCCACTGACTTTCTCCTTTGCCTCATTGAGAATCTGTTTGAGATACATGCCATTCTTTGGAGATTAGAACATTGACCTTAGTGAGAGGAATGAAGTTACACTGGGACTGCTGGAAGTCAGTTCAGGAGGGATCAGACCCTTGGTGATTTTGGGATGGGTTTCTACTTTGGTCTTTGTAACTACATGGTTTGTACTAAGCTGGATGCTAGCCATTTATTTAAGTAGATGCTTGTTCTCTAGTTATGAAGTGGTTCCCAGCTGGCAGATTTATCATTGGGATTCAGTTTTCCTGCCTATGGCTGTTGTACTCACACTGATTTTTGCGGCATCTTTGAAGGCTCTTGAGTCTTTTCCAAGCAGGAGAGAGAGAGGAGAATGCTTCACCCTTTCCTTCTTTTCCCCATTTGGATATTCCATGGCTATTAGGGAAAGACTTTGTATGAAATAAAATGAGGGCAAAAGAAAGCAGCATGCCTGTGGCAAAAAAAATGCTGTTAGCAAGCTTGAGGCATTTTAGAGATATTTGTCCTGAGAGTAACATTTACTGCCTTTCTGATTTTGAACCATTTTTTTTTCCTTTGTCTGTTTCTGAGGTCTGGGATTCACCTGAATTTAAGAGTGGACTGCTTTTGATCATTTGAATAGGTATCACTATTCAGCAGAGAATACATGTGCAGACATAGATGTTTCTTAAAACCAATTTATAATATGTAAGTCATTTGAAGTAGTTAGTAATGCCTTTAAATTCTCTGCCTGGATGTATGTGTTTATTTCCTTTACGTTTGTTACACTGCTATGACAGCCCCTTCACGCCTTTAACTACTTACCCAGACACTTGAGTATGTTTTCCATTGTGAACAGGTATTGAACTACCCAAAATGCTATCAAGTGCCATCCGCACAAGTTTGGAAACAAGGAGAGCCTGGATTCCAGTAAGATTTCTCTGCTTGTTTGATCAAGCTATAGCAGAAAAGATTACCTGGCCCTTTTGCATCAGTTTTGGAGAGACTGATGATGAATGAAGTCCCAGTGGGAAGTCAGTACTCACTTGCCTGTTGGAAAAATCTAAAATTTTGACATGATCTTTCCTCCTACAACTTGGAGGACCCAGCCAATAGGAGAGCCTCTTTCTCATGGCCCAGCTAATTCCTTGGAGAGGACAAGGGTATAAATGAAGATGTCTTTCTTTATGCTGGAGTATGTCAGTTCAGAGGGATTTGCCCCTTTTGCCTTTTGTTTTTTTCCTATTTGAGGTTAGCTGCTGTTTTGGGGGTTTGTGAGAGACTTCTTCTAACCTTGGTTGAAGGGCTTCAACTTTGGATAGGCTCTGAAGGAGTGGCATCAGGGAGACATGTTTTGATTTACCTGTTTCTCCTTGAGTCTAGGGGAAATGAGCAGCTGGTTGACCCAGAACAATGCGAAGGAGCACTGAGGAGTTGTTAATTGTCTGTGCAGAGGAAGGAAGGAACGGATACTGGGAGGCAGTGTATGATTGCAGCTGATGCCCTCAGGGAATAACAGCTTGTCTTTCTGTGGTTCTCTTGTAACTGTGGAGAAGGCAGAGAGAAGAGGCCCGTGGCTTGTTGGGGTTAAAACTCTAGTGAGGAAGTTAACATTTTACTCATTTAATTCACTAATTTATTCATTTCATGTATGTCTCTTATGTTCCTATTTTGTGCTAGGCACTGTTCTAGATGCTAGGGTTGCAGTAGAAAATGAAGAAAGAAACAAACAAATGTAAATGATCCTTGCCCTCCTGATACTTAAATTCTAGTGAGGGGGTTGTAGTGATAAATAATAAAAAGGAAGAAAAAACCCAGGAAAGAAAATGGAACAAGAAGCTTGTTTAGTAACTGTGGTCATGGAAGGTTTCTTTAAAGATGAGCACAAAGTAAATAAATAAATGATCATTAAATGGCATAGTGGTTTTATTACCTAAAACACTTTAAACACTTCAGTTGTTAAAGTTATCATGGAGTGCTAGCATGCATAGAAACGTAAATGATTTTTTCTCTAAAGATTTTTTTATTATTCTCATTTTTTCTCATTCATTCATTCATTTTTGACACTATTACAGATGTCCCCTATTTTCCCCCAACTTTGCCCCCTCCAACCAGCTGCGCCACCCCCTTCACCACATTGTTGTTTGTGTCCGTGGGCTACAGATATATGCATATATATTCTTTGGCTACTTTTTTTCCATTCCCCCCTTCCTCAGTACCCCTCCCTTCTGAGATGTCTGTCTGAAGAGTTTTCCAAGGTCCTACCTTCCCTTTTTTTAAAGACCTGCAGCCTTTGTTAGCTGGGTTAGAGGTCACCGTTGCAGTTGCTTTTAGTGTAGATTGTGTTAAGTCAGTCTTAGTTTTTCATAAGACTGTGCTTTTCATAAGACTGTCCTGTGTAATTGAGAGGCTCCTTCTCACTCCAAATTGACATTCTGCAGGGTTTGTTGTTGTTTTTATTAAAATGGTGATAAGTAAGTTTTGGGAATCGGAAGTACTAAAGTCCCCTCCACAAAATTGAAATGAATGATAAAGAGCACATAAAGAATACCTTCTGCGGAGCGGAGTGCCAGCAGCCATAGGTGTAACTGGCTGTCTGACAGTCTAACCCAGTGCAGTGGCTTTTCACTGTCAGAGGATGGAGTGGTGTGGCATGTTCTTCGGACTGCCCAGGTGAACAGTAATTATAGTTTCTGTCACTTCCTCTGAAAGGAGAGTACTGTATGAACAGAGAACCACATTTGTTACAGCCCTACTGTGTGCTGGGCTCTTTGCTATTGGACCTCATTTAAATACATTTATTCCTCAAGACATCCAATCACAGTGGTTTTTAAAGTAGCATTTCTTGCCCTGGCCAGTATGGCAGGTTGGTTGGAGTGTCATCCAGTAACCAAAAGTTTGAAGGTTTGATTCCTGGTCAGGGAGCATACCTGAGTTGTGGGTTCAGTCCCTGGTCTAGCACTGATTGCCAGTCTGGGTGTGTGTAGGAGGCAGTCAGTTGATGTCTCTCCCTCACACCACTGCCTGTGTTTGTCTGTCT
Source organism: Anoura caudifer (assembly GCA_004027475.1). Classification (NCBI taxonomy): domain Eukaryota; kingdom Metazoa; phylum Chordata; class Mammalia; order Chiroptera; family Phyllostomidae; genus Anoura; species Anoura caudifer. The sequence continues at coordinate 4,365 of PVKU01001113.1, read as the reverse complement.
GTCTGTCTGTTTGTCTCTCTCTCTCTCAAAGCAATGAAAAAACATGTTCTCAGGTAAGGGTTTAAAAAAATTAAAATAAAATAAAATAGCATTTCTTCACCTGTTAATGGGTGACAACCGTCATTTTCTTAAAAGGTGAAATCAGATAGGTGATATCAGAATATATTACATTCAGTAAGAGTGCATATTGTTTCAGAAACTTTTGTTTCAGATGTCTGTGTATAGAGGTGGGTGTATGTGCACCAGATCCTGACAATAATGTGTTTTTATTGTGCTGTGCTTTAAAGTTTGAAAAACATAAACCTATCAGAGGTTTGGTATCATTTTGTAGATGAGGAAACTAAGACTCTGATGTTAAGGGCACTTGTTATAGTCATAGTAAAATTTGAATTCTGCTCTTACTGGCTTTCATATTTGTTGTAGGGCATGGCAATTAAGTTTGCCATAAGACTTTCCATCACTGATGATTTTTTAAGATTTTGGAGTTCACAGAGACACAGACTTGGCCCTGAATGTTGTTTTAAAATCAAATTACCAGACCCAAAGTTTGACTCTTTTCGCAGAACATGGTCTATTTCCAGAAAAGTGGGGGTTGGGAAGGGGGATGAGTCTAGTTACTTGTCTTTATTAACAACCAGAAAATCTAGAAGTTCTTTTTCTTTCACAGAAAGCTTAGTTTTAATGAAGAGAAGAAACTAACTGGACTCAGTAGCAAGCTTTCTAAAGCATTCAAGAAAACTTTGACTTGGTGAGACCAGTGTTGCTATGGTGAGTAGTTAGATGTAGCAAGAGGAATCTGCCACTTTGTGTAAAATGTTTCGGTTTTTACTAGTCAGGATACTTTTGAATAGACTTCACCAACATCGATTATAGTAATGACTGTAACACTTGGCACCAGTCCTACCTACTTCCCTAACCTCCTGGGACAGAGATGGAACTTTCACCACTGTTTTAGGCAGCTATTTTGGCATTACAGACAGACTTTTTGGAGAGGCATTATTTTCCCTGACATTCCTTCACTCTTGCCTCTGGTCACTTTTGAATGAATTCTCGATTGGTTCAGCTAGACTGTCCTTTTTTTTTTTTTTTTTTGCACAGAAGAAATTGCTCTTGCTGAAGATGCTGGAAAAATACAGTGATAACCTGCTGTCTGCTCCCTTATCTTCCTCTCTGTACCACTTTGTTGCCCCACTGCACTCTAACCCCCAATAAAAAAGTCACTTTTTGGCCCAGCGCCCTATCTTGAGTGTTTTGTGTAGCAGAGCTGTCTATGGCTGACTCCCAGGATTGTTAATGACTTCCTTCTCTGTCTCTAAATAATTGCTTGAAAAGACAGCTGTGGAGAGACATTGCCTCTAGCTCGGAGGCTCATTAATTTCGGCCATTTGGAGGAGGGGGCAAAGGAAGAAGGTGGAAGTCACTTTGCCAAGGGTAGCAGGTTGGGGGAAACAAAATAGACACTTTCGAGTGAGGTCATCACTGCCATGTTGGAGTGTGTGAGGTCTGGGCAGACTGCAATCCAATGAAACTTCATACATTAAATTCCTAATACAGGGAATCTAAAAAGGGATTATGGCATTTCTTAAGTTTTCACAGAAGAGTACCTCCAGTATTGTCTGAATATAATTTAGCCTGTAGGATAGTTGGTTTTTGTGCATCTCTTCAAGAACAGAAGCATCCAAGTTAAAGTGGGAAGTCTGAGAAACTAAGAGGAAAGATTCCTAGAGATGACCATTATTTGTAACTTCTGCTTTTGTTTGTTTCCAGTGGCTTGTTTCAAGTTTCAAAAAAGATACTTCTATACCATCTTCTTAAAAGGAGAGGGGGGATAGTTAAAACTTGCATAGTCAGAAGGGTAATTAAATACAGGCAGGGAAGACACTCTAATTAGCTGTTCCATTCAGCTCTAATACTTCTAGTATTTAAGGTTATAAAGGAAACAGTATAGGGTACTTGATTTTTATTTTCCAAGGACAGAAAATGCATCAAGTTTCTAAGGATTTGCAAACTCTTTCCTAAAAATGAATTATAAAAGGAGTTTATATAAGTCTTTAAAAAATTAATCAGATGAATGTATAATATCATTAACAAAGGTTATCAAGAAGATACAGAACTCTTCCTATGAGCACCTTTTTGGTGTCTACTCCGCAAGCATTAATGCCACTTTCACAAAGAGTAGTTAAGCACTTCAAGTTTGCCGGTGGTACAGCCTTGTAGTTGAAAAATAGAACAGGTGGGAATTTCCATTAAAGCAGTGGTTTTCAAATTTTGATGCACATCAGAATACTTGAGGCACTTAAAATGTGTATCTGTGCCCAGGCTGCATCCCAGACCAATTAAATCAGAATCTTTGATGGTTGACCCCAGGCATCAATATTTTGTAAAACTGATCCCAAAGGTTAGTCAACTTTGAGAACCAGTGTATTAGATTATCTCTATTCAATGTCAATTTCCTCAGTTGAATTTCTCAAAGGGGTAGTTAAGTCCCAGAACACAATCATCTCATGTTGTTGGTTAAGAGATGTCCATGTAGTTTGTAGTAACATTCTCTCAGGAACACTGAAACTTATATTTGGGCTGGCCTGTAAGTGTGTTTGAACCAGAACCAAAGTACTCATTGAGGAGCATCTTAGGATCAGCCTTATCTGATCGTAGCTATAGGAGTATCTAAGACCTTAGATGAAGGTAGGGGGTGAACTTTTTTGTAGCGATAGGTAATGTGTAAGGATGCATTAAGATTACTCTTGGAGCTAAGAATTTTTTCCGGCCCTGGGTAGGCTGTTCTCTTGGGACAGTGCCAGCTGTCTTTCCAGTGAGACAAGGAGATCTTTATGCGTTCTCTAGTTCCTTTTGGAAGTTAAGAACAGATGCCACTGTTATATTTAATATCTGATCTCTCTGACCCTTATAGAGTTTGTATGATAGACAGGGGGCAGGTATTTGTTTAAAATAATTAATTTTTCTTTTCTTTTTGAACTTGGAAAACTGAATATCTCTCTAGGTGTTGAAACATCAGAGACTCAGTGTAATGTGGATTTTTTTCACAGTTCATATTATGCCTCTTTGAATACACCTTATGTGGGATAATTGTGTGTGTGTGTGTATGAGAGAGAGAGAAGAAATGGATGTGAGAATTATCTTGAACTGAATCATAGTGAAAACATATACTAGGAACCATATGGTAATAGTATTCTGGTTAAGGCCTTGGGCAAGCATAACCTCTGCCCTGCTCCTCAGTTTTCTCACCTGAAAAATTATAATACCTCTCTCGTAGGATTGTCTCGAAGATTAAATGAAACTGTTCATAAGCGCTTAGAATGGTGCCTAGTACATAGCTGTTAGTATTTAAGTGTTCATTAAAGCATAATATCAACTTGTCCCACTAAGAATATTCTAAAATTGTAAGACCCCGATGATGCTTTATTCTTTAAAAGCCATTAATGGCGATACTTCAGCAACCCTAAATTACCTTTCCTTTTGTTTGCTTAGGAAGTTCATCTTTTTAACCTAAATTCATCATGCTATGCTGGGATTGCTTGTACCTTGAGACCTAAACTGGGTTCTGTCCTCATATAGCATAACAACAGTTATTTTCTCTCTAGCGTGAATTCTTGTACTCTTACTCTCCAGTTGACCTTTGGCCCCACTAATCTGAACCCACCCATTTTTCCATGCTGTTGAGCAGAGATCTGCTTGGGGCTGATTATGATGGGAGGATGACCCCATAGTTTTTGATGTCATCTTCCAATTTATATAACTCAGCCTTAAGCATGCTTTTAAAAAATAATGGCCCTAAATTGCTGATACCTTGTCATCTGCTCAGACTTCTACATCTTTCTATGCTCCCCAGACTGAATGGGATCAGCTGGAGCAAGATGTCTTTTTGCAGTCCTGAATTTACTGCTCTTGGCGAGTGACCTCCAATAGAGCTGTGTGTTCCCTCTGAGCAACATAGGTAATGATGACAGTGACAATGCTGCTATTGTGTCCAGAGGTTTTGGGTTGTAATTTCGTAATGAGATTGAAAAGCATGAGATTAAAACTCTGAATATAGCACAGTAATTATATTTAAGTATCACAAATCATCTCTCTGTATTTAGTTAGGTGTTTGAGATATGGCCCTTCTTTGTGGAGTACCATCAGGTCATTTCATATATCTGCAAAATGGAAGGCTTCTAATTTATGGCAAAAAATGTGGGAAGTGCTTTGTCTTAAGGGGAAGGTGACAAGAATGGTATTGAATTTGAAGGAGCTGGTTTGCTTTGTTGACTAGTGTCAGGAAAGGAGGTTGTAGAACAGCTGCCAAGGTGAAGAAATATTTGGGTCTTTTTATGGTTTAATTCCCAGATAACTTAGACATGACTA